>VZRW01006711.1:0-28756 GCA_013398125.1 Aegotheles bennettii
TGTGATTCTGTGATTCAATGAAACATTATTAAATATATTGTAGATATAATATAGATAATATACAGTATAAAAACTATTTGCGTAAGTATTCACTTAAGAATAATGTAAATTTGATACTGTGGGTTTTGCAAAGGTTATCCATGAATATTAGCGTCTACCCAACTACAGTTAATCCTGAGTGTTCAAATGGCTATGTAAGAAATACTGCTATGGACGATGCTGAAAGAAATTACCCCATTGGAAAAGCTTCTCCTTAAGCATAGGGAACTAACCATTTGCTTTTATTAAGAAAGAAACATATACATACATACATATATATATATGTTCAGTGTTTTCCATTTTATTTGACAGCACATGAATTCCATAATATTATTTTTGTATTTCTTCTTATAGGATGAATTCTAGAAAAAAAGCAAATGCTGTTTTTAGCTCTTGTTTTTTTGGGTGTTTTAGTTTCATCAGATGTTGTCATGTGTTATGGATGCCCTGGTTTACATTGTGCAAAAATATCCCATCTTCTTTTAGTTACTCTGTCTTGAACAGTTCCTATCCTACTTGCCAAATGCTATCAGTGCCTTTGTGAATGGTTTAAAGTATTTCTATCACATAAGTAGTTTCAACTCAGCACAAGAATATACAATATAGCATAATTTGTGTAGAATCAGAGAGCTTTAGAGTTTCTAACTGCATGCTTCATGGTTGACAAAGATGGGGTTCAAAGCACGAGATGTTTCCTAAAACTACAACTTCAGGCTGTTGTGTTTGTCTTCCTGAATTCTGTGATTTTAAGTTTTAATAAAGGAAAAAGTTATGAGCTCAGACAGCTGTTTGGCAGAAGAGGTTACAAGAGTGCTTAGTAACAACAGACTATGATACTATGTAATTAGGTTTTTTTCTCTTCATTAGCATATAGAACCTGCTACAGGAATGAGGATATAATGATAATTGCCAGACTCTTGGGTTTTCACACTTTGAAATGTGTAAAGTACAAATCTGAAGTAATTGGGATTCTTTCAAGAAACGTCTCTCTCCACGTAGTGAAAGCAGGAGCTTTTAAAAGACTACGGAGACTTAATTTTGATGTTACGTTTCTGGCAAAGCATCTCCAGGAGATAATAGTACTTATCCTGATTCAGGTCTCAAAGTGAAAAAGAGTATAGCAATCTTTAACTTAACATTAAAAGATGTTTGCATGCTACAGTATGTAGCATTAATGATAGATTCTTCAGAGGAGAGTTGCCTCTGTATGAAAAGTCACTGAAGACTAAAGTTTACTGAGAGAGTTTACATGGGAAACTTGTTTGATTCCTGTACCCATTCTGTTCAGCTTTAGGCAAGTTTTCACAAGCACAAAAATGTGCCCTTTAAAAAGAATATATAAATAACAACATAATTTTTTCACACTGATAACATTGTGTACCTCGTAAGACAATACTCCCTTGTTTTGTATCATAGAGAAGCATGCTTTCAAAGTTGGTAAGTATCAAGTATCATCTCTTTCATTTCTCATACAGAGACAGTACAAAATATCACAAGCATAAGTCACAAATTGCATATAAGTAGTGTTATTTCATATAACTTAGGTCTTCAATAACCCAAAATCTAAAATTTATTTCCAAATTATATTCAATAATATAATATTCAAATTATATTCAATTAATCTGCTATTATTTAATATGGTGGATTATAAGCATGAAAATACAGACTTGAGGAAACCAGCAATCTACTGTGAGTCCACAGGCTGATGATGTGTCTTCAGCTCCTTCTCAGCAGAACATGCCACTGTGTGCTGACATCCTCCCATGCTCATGTGACATACCCCTTCCCATGTGTAATTCTTCATTCTGTCTCACTCCTCCTTTTTTACACTTCACCCTGTTTTCCTAGACACCTGCCTGATGGAGGTGGTGATAGGCTGAAACACTCTTTGGAGATCCCTGCTTCTCTGCCTGGATTGCCAACATAGCTCAGAGTAGAGACCTGACATCTAGACAGCTAAAGTTAAATGAGCTGAATCCAACCCTAAATGCTTATCAACCACTGAATTCATGGTAGTTAAGCACAACGGGATGCCTTCCTTTAACACCAAGCTCCTAATATATTTAAAAATCTGGTGCCATTGAGCCTAGATTGCATTTAAATTGGAATTTGAGTGTTTAGTCTGTTAGTAAATTCTGAAAATTGGGTTTGACTTCTAGCAAAAAAATCCTTATACTGTTTTCAAAATCCTGCATTTATTAATTTGCCTTCAAGAAGCAGAGAAAGAATGGCAATGTTAGAGTTTTCATTTATAAACATACTGAAAACATACTGCTTCATGTTTTCAGTTGGAGTTGCACAGTTTATTTGATTCTCCTCCACCATTGATTATCATTTTGTGTCAGAGTAAACCAGTGATGCTGCACGTGAAATAAATTGAAAACCTGCCTACCATGTCCATGAAACAATGGGAGTCAGTTTTGAAAACCTTATACAAAAAGTCATACCAACATGAAAATGAATACTAAACATTTGACTTTTCAAATGCATGAAATTCAGAGCATGGAATAGAATTTCAAAAACTGAGACCCTTAAAAAGGCAAATGAAGTAAGTACTCTCTTCAAAGCAGAAAGCAATGTCAAGAATTTGTGGCTCTATATTGATTGGTACTATAGAAGACACTCTTAACAAGAAAAATGGAAAGACTGCATGAAAAATTCAAAGCAAAAGCTCTGATCTGAAGATTTCCAGTACTGAGCAAGGGATATATATTCAGCCTACTTGAAATTTTAAGGCTATATTTTTATCAATGGCTGTTCCTTTTCTGTAGTATTTTCTTTGTGATGAGCTTCATGGTACATGTTAGTAAGGTAAAAAGAGGGAAAAGGCAAACTGTTGAATATATGAGTCCTTGAGCAAATAAATTTTTTGTTTAAGTTTTTCAGAGTTAAATATTAAACTATAGAAATATGGAACTCCTGTGTTTTATACATAAACAGTCATGTGGCACTATGTTAAGCATAAATTCCTTTGGGATGATGATTTACTTCATTACTAGCATGAAAAAGAAAAAAAAAAAGATAAGCAAATTACATATTCTTATGTTGATGTACTTAGAAAGATATACACAAGTTCAGAATGTCCTGTCTCTTTTGTTCCCCTATTTAGGTGATGCTTAATTACCTGCAGTAGAATTACAGAAATGTAAAGGTGGGAGAGATATTTCTTGCACATATAAGTTAATAATAATAATAATATCATCTATCTTTAACAGTTAGCTAAGTGATTCTATATAAACTAATAAAATGGATAGTGTATCATTACCAAGTAGCTTGTTACTGCATGCAGGAAGTTTTTCCTAGTATCCAACTAAAAATACTTTTCTGAATATCTTTGACCTTTCCTGAACAGGCAGGACAAACATCCTTTTTATTATACCATCTACATATTGAAAAACAGTTATCATGCTGATTCCTCTTTTTCTCTTCTCTAGACAAAGTGGATACAGTTCTTTCATGTATACTTATTGCTCATATTTTCTAGGTTTCTTACTCTTACTGTTCTCCTCTAGATTCTTCCTACATACTCTGTAGCATTTTTAGCATGAAATATCAAAAAAATAAAAAATAAAAAAAAATACAGCACTCCAATTGAGACCTCACTAGCACCAAACAAAGCAGACTTATAGGACCTCTAGTAATTTATCTGTAAAGCTGCCATTAAAGCTTTACTGAATCAGGTTTTCTGGGATTTGCACAGCACTACAGCGTTGGTTCTCATTTCTGAGTCACTATTACAATCTCCTGCCGTTTTCTTTGCCATATTTTGCTACCTTGCCAAATGTTACTTACTTTCAATCTATCTGATTTCTCCTGCCTAGAGGAAGTACATTGCTCTTTTTTTATTTAATTCACCTTGTCGCTCTTGGGTCATCTCTTCAATTTGCTGAGATCATATGAATTGCAGTCCTGCCCTCTGCAGCATTTGCTATCCTTTTTATGCATTATATAAATAGTATTCAATTCTATCACCGAAATATTTCAAGAAAATATTAATTGAGTTGAATCTGGAGTGGATACCCACCTTCCAATTCAAATCCTTCCTCAGCTTAGCAGCCAAACACTGATAAATATTTTTTGTGAACAGGTTTAAACCAGCTGTGCAACTGGTGCATGATAATTTACAATCATTATGCACTTTCTTTATTTGCATGCAAGTGACATCACCCAGCCCAGTGTCAGAAGCCAGAATAAAGTCAAGTATCTCCTATCTACCGCTCCACCTCCCCAAAACCGTAACAGCCAACTCACCTGTCATAGCTGAAGAAGGAAAGTTATTTTTGTATGAACTGCTCTAGTAAACTCACATAAGTATCTTTTTCATTTTACAATTTCAGAAGAACACAAGAACTGATAGATTAGCAATTTTGTTACAGAACCTTAGGATCAAATGAAGACTCACTATTCTATAACTTTAACAAAAAAGTCTGTCTTTCTGATTCTCAGTGATTGCTCCTTCAGCTTTTTAATTAGTTCACCTTTTGATTTTGTTTTTTTGGTTTTGGGGTTTTTTTAGGCAGAATCTTCAGGTTAAACTGTGTCCCTATTTAAGTCAATGCATGTTTTTTTTTAATGTTTTTTCATTCTATTGACTAAAATGTGGCCAGGATCTGACACAGACTCTTCAAGGGCTTCTTAAAGTGTCAATTCTTATCCCTAAAATCAAGATGATGTCTTGAGAATTCTGCACATCAAAAACAATTTCATAATAGAAGAGGAGATTTTAGTTTCATTGATATGTAAATCATGTTTTGGAGCATGCATCATGCAAGCATTCAGTCTCTAAACCGATACTGTGTAAGGCATGCATAGATAGTTTCCATCCGCGCCAAAATGTTGTTAAATTAGATTTAGTAAAAAGACATACTGGTATTTATCATCACAAAACAAAAATAAGCCTGTGAGTAATGGTATGAGTTCTGTTTTGTTTTTTGGTTTTCATATTTCAGTGAACTTAGAATATAAAAGATGTGCAAATGTTAAGGGATCTGAATCTGTACATGAAGAATTAAACATTTATTATTCTATTAAATATCATCTTCTCACTGAACGAGCCAGTTATTTAACTGCAGAAAAGGAGCTTGACTGTAGTTCAAATCACTTGATTGAACCTTGAGAGATTTGAGTCCATCTTTCAGCTCTGAGCCAGGTTTCCTGTAAAATCAGAGCTTCTGCCTCGACTTCTGCTCTCAGTTCTTGCCACTGTAGTACAAAGACGATTGCAACTGCCTGCATGAAAATGACAGCACCACAGTAAGATTAAACTCAATATTCTTCAAGAGCCTCGCAGTACTAGTGGAGACACCTTACTCTGGTGGTTCACCATATAGTCCTGTTCACACTGCGGAATTACTTGAAACTTTGCTTGTAGAGATGGGTCCCATTAAGTTTTCTCATGTATGAATTGTTCCCTTCCTCAGTGAAATTTCAGCCTATTGCTAACAAGACAACTAGTCATCAATGCAGTTTACCTTTCTTCTGCTAACTTTTGCGATGGTTATGGTTATCATACTTGTATATTCAAATTATTTATAGAATTTTATGGGGAAAAGTAATTCTCTGTTAGAAGCTGTTCACTTCACCACCTAATTACTGGCAGTCAGTTTGGTCCAGAGATATTTATTGTTTTACTGATTTGATGAGTATAATTGGATTAGATGAGTCTATTTGGCATATTGATTTTCCAAGCTATGGGGCACTTGCTTTCTTTAAGAAGCCACTGAGAGTAATCTGGAAGATTAGGAAAAGCAAAACCAAGATTAGCCACTTTTTAGTTCTTCTTTCTGTATCATTTGGAAAAAAAAAAAGTGCTATCCTGAAAAATCATGTGATAAAAAACTAAAGAATTTTAGCGTTCCTAAAAGTTGCATATCTACACTTTTTAAAATGAATTTTTCTTGGGTTTTACTCACTAATTCACAACAGTCAGTGGAAAAATATTGGTAGGAAATGTGTGGCTGATTCCTTGTATTGGTTCCTTTTGTCTGGGTTTTGGGTGAATAGATCTGGAAAACAGACCTGGAGAATAGATCAACAATTCAATCTGTTCTATATTAACCAAACACAGTGGTAACTAACTTCTTTTACTAGTTATCCTTGGGTTTGATTTTGTAGAAGCCATGTGAACAATATTTTTCTGGAAACAGTCTACTCACCCATATAATTAAAGACAAAAACTGGTCACGATGCAATCTTAAATGAGTCCTTACATCTATGTTTCATTTTTTGTGGCATGGAGGAAATGGGGGAAAGGTGGATAATAAATTGAACAAGTTTCTTTCAGAATTTCAGTGACAATCACTTAGAGGTTATTCATATATCTCTAAAATTATATTTACTTTGGGGATTATGCAGGCTAAACTTTTGTACAATATTTTAGGTTCCTGAAACAAATATTTCATCTTAAATCATGAGGATTAATTGCAATGCATTTAAATGAATACTGATGCACTGAAAGTTTCTGTTTGTCATAATTTGAGGTGTCATATTTTGCTATAAAAAAGGTGATTGTCCCTTGCAAAAGCTGTAGGAAATCACTTTGAGTAAAGAAATTTAAACAGTCATTCCTATGTCATGAAATGAAGTACAGCTGACTTCTTTTATAAGAATCTCAATGAAAAAGCTTTGATGATTGATGTTTAGGAATCACTTTATATTTTGTAGTAGCCAAAATAAATTTATAAACAATAAGTACAGGGATAACACCATTCATAGCTGAACCATAGGAGTAACTGAAAGTGGAGGTATGATCAACTGTTTTTAGGTCAGAGAAGAAGAAGGAGTTATCCCACCCCAAAAAAAAAAAAANAGATATGCAGAATGTGATTAAATCCTTTTGGTCATCTACCTTAACACAGAGGCCAACACCTCTCTGTTTAAAGAAAAATATGACAGGACCTGTAACAATCACAACATGTAAGCCTTAGGCAATTCATCAGAACTATCAGTAAAAGGAAATCTATCAGAAAAATGGTTATTTTTCAACCCAGTATGACCTCTGCCTACAGCTAACCCTCCAGGAGACCTGAGGTCTTTCTGTGGGAAAGAACATCATATTGAGAGCATAAGCAGTGGTGCAATATAATTGGATTGAAAGCCAGGGATTTTGCTGTAACATTCTGTCAGTAAAATGCTGCTAATATCCCTTTTTCTTCTTTTTTTATATTAACTTACTACTTGATAATCAATAAGCATATAGGAAACAAAAGATAGAAAACAGAGAGATAATTTGCACAAGGATTTGTGATAGAACCTTTGCTCCAGCAGAATATTCAAGGTTGGTCAACAAAAGTGAATAATGAAGTGAGACGACAGAAATATCTGAGGATACAGAAAGCTTCAGGTTAGTCAAATTTAAGAGGCTGGGTAGAATTGCAGACCAATCTCACAATCTTTTTATTTTACAAAGTAGAACTGATAGGAAAGTTTGGCTCTGATGATAAAAATACAGTTATAAGCCCTAAATTAGCTGTTACCACTTAGGAAAAAAATTTATCATGTGAATAGTTCTCTGAAAGCATCAGCTCAATGCTGAAAAAACAATGTTAAGACCTGCTAGGAAAGGAGCAGATCACCAGGCAAGGGCTATCATACTATTGTCAAAAAAGACAATGAAGCCCAGTGTTGACTCCTGTATGCAGTTCTGTTCATTTGTATTAAAAATAATGAACAAAATTGTTCAAGAAGAAGGAACAGGGGTGAAGGAATGGCTGTATGAAGGGTGAGTGACTGTCACAGCTTCTTGGAGTAAGGAATATTTTCCCACAGTGTCTGTTCTGCACTTACAGTGTCAGGACTGCAGTTTCAGCTTAGGCTATGGTTCCCTGTCTTTTTGTTTTCAGGAAATATGGCATGTTTTGATTTGTTGCTTGTAAATATTGTCCTTTTAAAAACAGCAATTAAAAAAAAAAAATCCACAATAAAAAACTGAAGGACAAAGACAACTGGAGAAAATTATTTAGAAATTTTCTTGTAATTACTTGTTTTTGCTTTTGTAGCTGGTGAATCACCCAGCCTCCCTTCTCTCCCTCTCCTCTTCTGCTCCAGTAGAGCAGAGAGGAAGACAGTGGTGATAATCTTCTTGGACTGAAATATTTTACACTTGTTTGGTACATGATAAATGCTGCATTCCAAGGGGATTAGCAGAGTGAAACTTCACTAAAGGAGTGAGAGTTTCTGCATGCACACTAAGCAATTCAGAGCCTTGTTGGATCAACAGTAATATCCACACTTTTTCTGTGGGAAAAGCTAATACAGGAAAAACAATCACATGAAGTTAACCACAAACCATTTTTTTGAGTTAATTATATTATTGTACTTCAGCTACTGTGATGTGAACCCATTTAATAATTGTGGGGTTTGTTTGGGTTTTTTCAGTAGTTTACACTAATTGGTGAACTTCTGTTCAGTTAAATCTGAACTGAGTTAGTAACATGTATTGTGTCTTCTCAGGAAAGGAAGGCAATTTTAGGCAATTTAGTATTCTAACCCAGATGAAACATTTGTAATGATCAGCATTACAACAACCTAAAATATGAATAAACATATATCCTAATAATTGTAAAGAGTATAATATTGCAAATAAAACCTTTCTACTTTTAGTAGCTTCCTATAATTTCTTTAAACATTTCAATTTCACTAAAACCAGTCCCTGAAAAGACATGCTGAATTTTCAGTCAACTGAAAGAGCAATTTCATTTCCCTCCCAAATATATAAGCACTTAAAAATACCACTGAGAGCATTTGGGTTTTTTTCTTACCTTTGTGAAAATAATGTAATAAGTACAGCATGCGTAAAATGAGAAATTTATTTGATTATTATAAGCTGTTTTAACTCCCTTCTTCCACATGTGTCAAATGTATGGTTTAAAAAATGCTGTTGCTTGGGATTTCTTCAGTCTACATAGAATAACAAGGCAAATAATCTATTCTAAAATTGAATCCAAACAATATGAAATCTAAAGGAACATATGGAAAGAACAAAGTGAAATTGTTTTCTGGGGTCTTGATGTTTAAACACAGAATGTAATCAAAAGTCTTATGGAAAATGTTAATTTGTGGACATTTTATATTTTACTTCATTTTTCTTATTCTATCATGTACTATCCTTAGTACTGTCCTAATGCCCAGGTGGAAGACTGCAGTGGAATACGAGGAAAAAAAGAACTCATTAACCATCTAATACTAGATATTTCTACTACCAGATCGTATCATACGGATGATTTTAAATTGTGTTTTATGCTAGAGCTGAATGTCCCATCTGTGACAGACTTCTAGCTACCCAAGGTGGAAATACTGTTTTTCATCCATTTCTGATAGTGATTGAATGCATTATTTTTTAAAAAGCCATGCTTTGAGCACAATTACTTTGAAGCACCATTGCAAGATAGTGACTGGTGAATTGATGCCAACAGATTGAGGCATGCTTGCTCCCACTTGAAGATTACTTGTCTTGGTGGTCGTTATATGGGTTATTGCTGTAACTGATCTCAGCACTGAAAGTGGGAAGGGGGGTGGGAATTTGCATAATTATCTTTTATTTCCCTTTTAAAATGTGGTTTATGCAGTTCTTCCTTCGGCAACATAGGATTACAGACTAAGGAAATGTAGCCACATTGCATGAACCTGTTGACACGTGATGTAGTGGAGAAGATGAAGGAATGATAGTCCAGAGCGATAGAGAACATTCAGCTTGGATGTGAAATGATTGCTGGAAATATTGACATAAGTACCCTTGAATATTGAGATACCTTCCCTTCACCAGGCCATATTGCAGGTTTTGCCTCTAGTGACTTACAGTGTACAAAGTGCTCAGACTGTACATACTGTAGGCTGTTTTAGGTGAAATCTCATTTTTTTATATAATTTAATTGAAATGTTAAAAAAGAACTACTGAAGGCAAAATTCAGAAAACATTGAATGTGTTTTCTGTCTTCAGTGCCTTGATGTGAGTTGCACTGCTTAAATAGTAGGTGGTGCTTTTAAAATAAATATTCAGATAGGAGAAGAAAATCCTTATAAGTCAGACAAGCATATTTTTCTTAAGAAAATATCATTTTTATTATTTAAAAAAAGCTACTAGTGATGACTAATTAGACCTTGAATTTAATGCTAAAATATTGTAATTTTTTTTAAGCATTCATATATAAAAAACCATCAAAAACTGCATTTGCAGTGCTTGGCTTAGAATAGGTTATTTCATGGCTTTGTTCCGGCTTTCCAATATGAAATGCAGTTATGATGGCAGAAGATAAAACGATGCCTTCTCTGCTGATTTAGGCTATAACATTTAAATGCTGCAGTATCTGGGAAAACTGTCTGCATCTTAGTGGTAATTGTTAGTAATTTGTTGGACTGCTAGAAATCTTCTTGACACATGCAAAATAGAAGAATAAAATATTTCTAAGCTAATGCTGCAACACTAAAAATATCTAAATACTATCGGAGAACTGATTCAATGGTAACACCAAATTTTTTGCTTTTCATAGAATTTAAGTTTATAGCCCTTAAGACAAAAATAATACTTGTGGCAATAAAAATGCGTAGTATTGGGAAGTCCATTGAATATATTTCTATGTAGATGAAATAACATATGACTTTTTACTTTCAGATTTATGCTCCTAAAAGTGCAATGAAAGTTTTTAACATTGGATGAAGTCAAAGTTACATCTTAATCACCAACCTTCAAAAGCTGGGGAGAATTAGTTCGGTGGAATTAGTCCGTTTTTTCTTAAATGAGTCCTCTAATAGAGAGGTTTACAGTTTTGTCTCTTAAACACATTTTAAATAGTTCAAATAATGGATATAAGATTTTGGGGGAGTATGTAGGTAGCAGGCTCAAGATAATAAAAACTGTTGTAAAAATAATTCTATGCAGAAAAGCATGAATATATAAACTATTTTTTCCTCAACAGTTCTGATATTTTTAAGCATTCTTCTTTTATTGCCAAAATCTGTGTTTGTTCCTTTTTATTGCCTGATTACAGTGTTGGTACAAATATGAACAGGTAGACAAGTTTTTAAGTGTTTCCCTTGTCCAATTGTTGACATTATTTAGTTACACTATTGAAAATTATTAGACACCATTCTCACCATTCTTGAGACATATTTACTGACAATAGAGAGCTATAAAGGACACAAATTATCTCACCAAATCTTTGTCTGGGTAGTGTCATGATAAAAGAAGACATTGTTTGCCTCCAGATCCTATACTGAATTTTGTGGATTTTTATTCTTTCATCTAGAAACCATTCAATAAAAATAAAATTTGAGCTTTGTATTTAAATATTTTGTAATTCTAGGATCACATCTCAAGAGTTCTGGTTGTAGTAGATATGTACATATCTGTTGTAACTACTAATTTTGCTGAAATACTCTAGCATCTTCCTTTTATCTTGAGGATCATAGAAAGCTACGTAGTTTTCATCAGAATATGAGGTACAGATTTTGCTTCTGAGGATGAAAGGTATGATTATTAAATGTGACCATTAAATATATTTTTTATTATTATTTTACTTATGAATTTCAAAGGTTACAGGAGTTAATTGAGAATATTCTCAGTAATTATAGTATGCTGATGCTAATAAGGGGTGTTGTAATGTCTTTTAATATATATATATAGTGTAACAATACTATGAGCATTCACCTGCTGGTTAAAATTTTGGCGAGTGAAAGGAAGGAAGGTAAGAAAAAACAGGAGTTGGAAGTGTTACAAGAGAGGTTGGATGCTGTACAACAATTGATATAAAATATTTTTAAATGAGAAGGATGTCATTTTTTATTGTTACTGTAAAGATAACATATTTAAGTAACCTAGTTTAAAAATAATGTGACTTGTCATACCAGAACTATGATATTCATGGATTTCTGGTGCTTTTTAATGGGAAAATCTTTTCATTCAGTCCAACTTTGCATCAGATATGTCCTCTGCCAGAAAAAGTCATTAAAATGGTAACTCCCACAGAGGGAGAAAATAGACCCGTATTTTATTGGGGGATAGTAAAAAGGTCAAAGGTATTTCTTGAAATGTTATGGCAATTTCTCCTTGATATTTGCTATGTACTCTTCTGTTTAAAATTACATACTTGTGATCTGAGATGTAAGTAATCCATTTTAAGACTGTGAGAGCCTGTTATGATCCTCTAGTTTGATCTTTTGAATAACACAATCCTTTTAATTTCACGGAGTAATTTTTCTAATTCTGATGGATTTTCTTCTTATTTTACAGAAAGAAACACATTCTAGTCTAAAAGACTTAAAGTGGTGGAAAAACCATTGTTCTAGATAAGTTGTTCTACTGAGTAGGTATTTCTAGCATTAAAAAAATTGCTCCTATCTCATCTGAATTTATTTTGTTTCTACTTCCAGCCTGTACATCTTGTTATACCTCTGTCTGGTAATTTTAGCATCTTCCAATATCAGAAATTTTCTGCTCATATGTATATTATCTTCCTTCTTGCACCACTCATACTGTATCATTTTTACCAAGCTTAATCTATAAATATTACTACTATTAAACTACAAGGTCAAATTAAAAAGGTTGCAACTTTTAAATCTCACTGTAATTCAGGCTTCCCAGATCCAGAATAACTTTTTGAGCTCTTCCTGGAACTCTACACTTTTTCAGTATCAATTTGAAAGTGAGATGTGAGAACTGTTTTTTAGTAATGGTCTCAACAGTTTCAAGAACAGGATAAATAAAAATTCCATGTAAATTCAGGGATTTCATCTATTCTCTTCCGCATGATTTTACTCTGGGAACTATAGAACTCAAAATCCTGTCTGAGAATGATTTTCCAAAATATGGGCATTTATCAGAAAATTGGTGACTTGTGTTCCTAGTTCTTAGTATTCTAAAATATTAAAATGTGTTATTTTGAAAGTCCACTTTACTCTGTAATCTGGTGTATGTGTAGCAATGTCAGTTCCTTATTACTGTTCATCATTCCACCATTTTTGTGTCAACTGCACATTTTTGCTAACATGAATGTAGAATTTCTTCTGGATAAATTAATATTGGATAGTAATTGGTCAGGATCTTTGCACTAGTCCACTAGAAACTCCTCTTTGCGCAATTGTTCCCAATGAACAACTGTTTTCTGAGATTTTCCAGTGAACTAGTTTTTTTCAAATGATTAGTATGTACTACAAGGAATTTTGAATAGTGCTAATTTTTAATCTGAATGTTGTGTAGACAAATGCCCTTACAGAAGTTGTGTTATGTCAACACACTTTCCTCTGTGAACTGAACTTGTCACCTCATCAGCAGTTTTGACAAGATCTATTTTCCATAAAACTGTTCTGATTGGCACTAATTATGCTACCATCCTTTAATTCTTTAGTACTTTTATGTTGCATCAGCTTTTTGGTGACTTTGTCCAGAATGGAAGTTCAGCTAACCAGATTGTAATTATTTGGGTCATCATGTCTACCCTTTACAGAATACACTAGAGTAGATAATTACAGGATTTTTTTCCTTTACATTGTGTTTTATAAACATAGCCTTAGATCTCCATACAGAATGGAAAGTATAGTTTTGTGTAGTTGTCCTTAAAAAGGACTCAGGTTTGCATACCACAGAACAGACTGTCCCACACAGGACAGAGTACCTACTATACTCATGGAGAGTCTCAATATTGCTTATTTTTCACATGACATAGAGTGCATAATGAAGATGCTATTGGAAAGGTTACAGCCTCCTTAAAGTCTTCTTTGCTCCATTGAGTTGCCCTGTATCTCAGATAATCACTTTCAGTGCTATGTTTTTAAAGCCTCTGTCACAGTTCAGTGTTGTTGTCCCAGTCCTGTCTGTTATGGCAGCACATTATAGAATACATGCTCCAGAGAGACCATGAGGATGGATGAAAATCACCACATAGAATGTGTTGCTTTCAATAGTGAAGGATCAGACGGACATGAATGTATTTAGAAAAGGCACCATAGAATATTTATTAGTTCTGGATCTTTAATTCTCATTCTCCTGATCCTTATGCAGTTATAATCTCAGGGCCAGATCCTTGAAGGTAAAGCAGTGTCAACAGGTAATGCTCTGTTGAATGCCATGATGCCACTATGGTTTCTACAACAACTGATCAGTCATCTTTATTCTGAAATGACATTGACACAGTATTTTGCTTTTACTCCTGCTACAAGAGTTGCATGGTATTAACAAAAAACTTTTCTGATGTCTTTAAATATAAGTATTTACTATGCATTTGTAGCATGTCCATTTTTTTTTTTCAGATTAATACATCAAGAGTCCTGTGTTGTTATACTGAAGAACAAAAATGAGAAAAGTGGCACAATCAGAAAAAAACACTTCAGGAAAAATACCTAATATTTTCATACCTGCTCTTGCCCCTTCGGTAGTGCACTTTTAGGAAGCAAAGCTTAATTTCTTAACAAACCCGGCCTTCTCCTGTGCAATAAATGAGGTTGACATATATAAAAGGAGTAGCTATGATTTGTAATGTCATTTTCCCAGCTAATCAGATATACATTTTGTTACCATCTTGATCTTAGAAAATATTTGGAGGACAAAGTGTTCTTGAAATGTGCCAGCAAAAATATCGTATTTAAAGTCTTTTTATTTTGAAGATGCACTGCAATCCACTGAAAATGAACAAAACTCTATATATACAGGGGTTGAAATTAAAATATGATAACCCTGGTTTCTGTGTGGAAGATGAAAAGTGTAAACAAAGTCTATTTTATTATCCAGATTTATAAAAAGTGTATTAAAATGTATAAGAGGCATAAATAATTTGGGAGAATGAAAAATGTGATCTGCATATTATGCCACAATTGAGGATTCATAGTAGATGTCACCTTGAGCAACTACTAGTCCTTATTCGTGGACACGTACACTTACAAATCTTAATCAAGTTATTTTTACAGATTAAAATTCTTCCAATTTTACCTTTTTATTGGAATTATATGAAATTACATGGAATAGCTTATATTTTTGTAGTTCTCGTTGCACTGCAAGGAATCTATGAATTGTCATCTCTGGTCCAGATTTCTCTTAAGGAGACTTTTTCTTAGGAAATTTCTAATGCTTATTGGTATTAGAAATTGAACAGGTCACTTTCACCAGATGTTTCTGTAAATTTGCTAAAATCAAGAAGGAAAAAAAAATACAAAAACTCTCACCTGTTTTGGAGGCAATATATTTATCTTTTATTCCATGTTCCAGGAAAGGCTGAGATGTGCTTTTCAAAATGTTACTGTAAATGGTTAGCAAATTCTTTGAAATACGTTTAACATGTTTTCTTTTGAAGTTAACCCTGTAAATACCAATTTAGTAATTTTTCTATTTATTTGTCATATTTTAATATAAGTAGTCTTCTGGTCTCAAACTGTGATATGTGAACAATATATGTATTATCTGTGAGCTGGGCCAAAGTAACCTGAAGATGAATTGAGACTGATAAGTTTGAAGCATACTGAGTCCACTCCCAAGCTATGGAAATTTGTGATTGTCAGATAAATGATCCACCTCAGTTTTCTGAATCTGATACACAATTTTTCTTTAGCGTATTCATTATAAAGCACCATAATACATGTGATGGAGAAATTAAATTTCTAAATTATAAAGTATATACATGTCCTTGAAGTCCAACTTTTTAAAATAAGTGTACCATACCAGTCAGTCATTAGAGAGTTTCTAATTAATTCACACTTTTAGCTGAGACCTACTTGCCAGTTACTCTGTCTATAGGTTGTGTTTTCCTTCCATCGAGAATTAGTCTGCAGTTTGTAGTGCTTATTTGTGGCCAGAGGCTGTTGTGAATCCTTAGTAGTAGACCTCATTGTCTGACTTCATGTAAGTGTGCTTTGCATTTCAAGTGGATGCTTTCATGTTTTGAAGACAAATGGAAAGCCAAACACAGTGTCAACCTGGGCAACACCGTAGAACTTGATATAGTTTGCATCACGTGAAGGTGTACCTCTGTTCTGCACAGAGACTGTTGGACTAAATATTACTGCATGCCATAGCAATATGCTTTTTATATAAGTACTATTAATGTATTAGCCTTCCATCATGATCTACCAAAGATGATAAAATTTTGTCTACAAACAGCATCAAAGAGCCGTGTGTTCATCTGTTGATGAGGTGATATATGAATTTTGGGAGGCTTTTATTTTTGTTGTTTAGTTTTACTCAGCCTCCTTCACTGGAGACATTCAAAACCCGCCTGGATGCGTTCCTGTGTGATGTACTCTAGGTGACCCTGCTCTGGCAGGGGGGTTGGACTAGATGGTCCTTCGAGGTCCCTTCCAACCCCTAGGATTCTGTGATTCTGTGATTCTGTGATGTTTTGGTTCTTAGATATTGTTATCATCCTGGTTGTGAGAAAACTTGAACTCCTTGAGAGCTCTGTTGATCAAAGTCTAATTACAGTTATCATGTTATACTTATCATATTCATGTACAATTATTTAGGAAATATTCATCCAGAGGTAGACTAAGCAATGACACTGCATACACTTCTGTTTAAAATTGATCGCAGTATCTGTGTTTTCAGGCAGACAACTATAGTGGAAAATAGATACATATTTCTTTATTTGAATTAGAATGAATAACTAAGGAAAGAAGTTTTATGTCACAGTGCTGTCTCTCAGTTCTCTTTCCTTCCTTTATTTTGTTTCTCAATTCCAGATGAAGGTGAAAACAAAGCATTCTTTATGAATATATTATGCCTTTCCCTTTTTATCTCTAAAAGTTTAACAAACAAATATTAGCAATGTGGCATAAATAAACAACATATATTGAGATCCTAACTTTAAAGGTTTTGGTACTGTAATAAAAAGTATGTGAAAGTGGGGACTTAAAACTAGTGCAAGCAATAGAAAATTCAGCATGAATGAAGTATTGTGTATCTATGCAGAAAAGCGACATACACTTAGATTCTTGTATGTGAGAGTAGTTTCCCTTAAGTAGACTGTTTTTTCTGGTCTAATCTATTCTCATTAGCGATGGTTGGAAAAACTGATGAAAAGCTGCATTAACAAAATTAATAATTTTAAAATTGCCCACAAAGAGTTAAAAAGAAGGCCTGTAAGTGCAGTAATTTCTGTAAGCTACTGTGCTTATATATATATATACACATTTATATAGTGTAGTTTTTATAGTTAGACTTGTATTCTTCTTGAAGAGAAAAAAGTCTTGTACCATGTTTGCTTTTTTAATAGGTAAAAATTAGGAGTGGTTTTCCTCCCTGTTTCCCTTTCTGTAGAAATTCAGTGTGTAGAAGATATTTCAGAGACTTGACAACATTATGATATAATAGGTATGAAGGAACTGAAACCTAATTAATTAAGATAGCATGTTTTTTCTTACTCTGATTTCAGTAATATCTGTTTCAACACTTCAGACAAAAGGTGAAGGCTGATCATGCCACTTGGCTCCATATTTAAGGATAGGAAAACATATCAGACAGTTTTGAGCATAGAAGAGAATAAAAGCACAGAGAAAACAAAAGCAAAGGACAGATTGCAAATAATTGGGAAAAACTGGTATATCAACAGGCACTGATATAAAGTTAAGGAATTTTTTCCTTACTTTTATTCCTTTCCATATTTTTATTATGTTTGGTATCAGTTTCTAGCTTTTGGAACAAGTTTTATCATGTTTTGCTGTATTTTTATATCATAGACTGAATTATATTTCATTTTTAGGAGATGGGAAGGGGAAGTACAAGAAAAGCAGGAGAAAGTGAAACACCTTCAGTGCTCATTTTGAGTGAGAGGTCTTTGTTCCTGGGCTTATCTGCTATCCAGTTTCTCCAGACAATTTACAGGGGTGGAGACTTTTTTCTTTTACCAAGTCTTGGGTAGAATAGAGGGAAGAATTTCGGCTGCCTTTAGTTTAATTTTTTATTTTCAACAGGAATGAAGGCCAAAGAGAAAGAACAGGCATGTCAGAACAGGGCTCCCTTTTTACAGGGTGACTTCCCATTTTTCAGCTTTTGAGATGCAATTGCTCAAATATGAAATTCCATGATGTATATGCAACTGAGTGACTTGCAGATGTTACAGTTCCAGATAGTTTTGGTACCCAGTAAAATAGTTTTTCTCTTCCATTTTTTCTTTTATTTTAATACAATGACAAGCCTGTTTAATTTTAATCTCTTTTTCTGAGAGTGCCACAAATACCACTATTTTTAACAAGAGAAAATGGAAGGTATTAGAATGTACTTCTTGAGGAATCATCACAAATCTCATCTTCTACAAAGATGGTACATCTTTGACTTTGTTCTTTCTTAATATAAATACAGAGCAACATGTATTTTGAGGAAATGCACATACAATGAGCCTTTCAAAACATAACAACAATAATACTGCCAAAAAAAGATACTCCACTGCACATTTATCTCAGGTTTCCCTCTTCCTTAGGTCAAGGTTATTAGGGAAACACATGGGGTAGCTATTAGTTACATTGCTTAGAGGACACTCAACATAAGAATCAAAAAGTATGAAAAGATTAAAATTATGTTTAATTTGCTTCTCCCTGAAGAATTATTTCTGTAATATATACATGTAATTTTCCCTTCAGGAAACGAAATCTAGAGAAGTAACAGATTCATGAGGCTAAAGATAAATCATTTCTTAAATACCTGTAGTTATCATCTTTTCATAAAGAAAGGTTCTTCTAGTACATGTACATAGAAAATGTGTACTATTCATGCTTCCCTTTCAGCCTGTCCTTAAGATTTGTGCTCACTGTGCTGCTCTCAAAGAGATGGTCTACTAAGTGTTAAATACAGGTTACATTGTAATTAATGTTTATAGTCAACATTTTCAGTTCATATACTTTCAGTTATAATTTTCAGTTTCATATATGTCCAGAAACAAACATGGCCAACCCTGCTACATTTGAAAGGATGCTATTGAATTTTAAAGACTTGCATTCGGTCATTTGGAAAGGGCAGTCCCATTGTATTGTCCTTACTTGAAGGTAGTATTACACAGAATATGAATAGATGGTCATACACAACTTTTACATCAGGCCCACTGCCACATTAAGTGCACAGATAGCTGGTTATTTTCTAAAGCAGTAGCACAATATTTCTGTTTGTGACAAGTTATTTCTTACACGTTATCAAGTCTCTGCATAGAGTAAAAGCAGTGTTCTCTTGAAGGCTGCCTTTATAAGTATAAATGTATAAATTTTCCTGCAGAACTGTTACCCCTTTGATAAAAAAGATTATGTGTAGTGCTTAGCCTTAATAAGAACACTTTTTCCCTTTCTGATGAACGTTCATTTCCAAGCAATATAGTAATTACGAATTAAAACTCATTATGTATCAGAAATTAATGCATGCTAAGGTACTCTGCCAAAACATCACATGAATAGATTAAAAATAGTTGTGCAAACTGCATCCTGATAAGGCAGTCCAGTTTTCTTTGCGAGTGGCTCACCACAGACACAATATTAACAGAACAGGAAGACAAATCAGGCATTTCAGCTCCCTGGGTATTCCTTGATCTGATGGGAGCTGTTCCTTTTTATCTAAATTACATATTTTAAGATTGCCTAATAATCCAATTACACTGCATCTAAAAACTCTGGCCTGTCTTTCTAGGAAGAATACCAACAGTAGTAACAATAGTCCAGAGTAGTTTTCAAGAATTGTCCCAAAAAACCTCATTTAAGCTTGTTCATTCAGTGCTCTAAAATAGTATCTAGGATGGCATGTACCAAATCCTCCCAGCCGGCTCAGCAGTTAATCAATCAAGCAAAATCTTTAGTTTATAACCCAAAATGCTATTTTGCTTTCTCATATTGCAAGAAATTCCCCAGATATTTCATAACTGCAAGTCTTCTCTGCACTGATTGTGTCTCGGTTGGAAGCTGGCACACTGAGTTACCAAGTGGTTTTTCAGTATTATGCTGAGACATTGGTCTGCTACTGAACAGAGGGAAGAGTGCCAAATACTGAATCACCAGTGCTACTTTCCTTAGCACCTGAGATTTTCTTTGGAGAGTTCCCAATCAATTATTATGCAGGCCAGAATCTACTCACCTTATGAGATCTGACAAGATCATAACCTGAAGAGACACAGATGGTAAGTCATTCCTATAATCACCAGCATCCACAGGCAAATGAACTATTTTCTGTTCAGATCTGCTTCCAAAAAAACTTAATATTTGATGGATATAATTATGTTCAGCGAGACTGATTCCAGGACTAGATATGAAATTATATTTTCAGTGCATAAACAGTATATATCAGTTATGGATATATGACAGTCCTAAAATATGTGTACACAGCAAAGGGAAGTTGTATGAGAGCTCTGTAACTCATTATTTTGTTGGCCATCAATTATAGCAAAAAAACCCAAACCAAACAGACTTATCAAAGGAAAAAATAAAAATATTTTGTTTGCAGGGGAATTTCAGTACCTTTCAGAGAACCTGGAAAGATAGATAGATAGATAGATAGATAGATAGATAGATAGATATGAATTCAGACACTGTGGACCTGAAAGAGTCATGCGAGAGATACAGGTCTCACTATCAGAAAAAAAACCCTTAAATCTCTCCTCTGAAGCAGCTGAAACAACAGTAGAGCCCATGGGAGCAGTTCTGCTCAGAAGGCAGAGGAGACATGAGAATAGAGACACCCTACAATAATGCCTAATCACACAGTCATCAAGTTATTCCCACTTTCATTTCTGACTCAAAGAATACCTTATAATTTTACAAATTGGAATAGCTTCCAAGTGTACACTTACAAGGATGTACTGCTACTATATCTACACAAAATTTCCACAGATGAGGCTGAGAGACTTGTATTCCAAAACATTTTAGAGATGACAAAAGCAGGTATTTATCTGAGTGATGAGAGAGTCTAAATCAGGCCAAGGGCATTTAAAACGTTCACATTAATTTTAAATTGTCTAATTGTTATATTATCAAATACAGAAGAGGCAAAAAAAAGACTCTCTTCAATTTTAGAGGTGATGTATTGTAAGAGAACTTTTTGTTAGGAAATGCTGGAATCAGTTGTTTAAATGTGCTTCTCACTTGCTGTCCTTCAAAGATAAATTCTACAGCAAGGGTAAAATGCAACAAATGAAAGGAATTAACAAGACTGAAGAAATAAAATATGCAACAAGTGAAACATTACTGTCCAGATTATGTATGCATAAATTCAAGGATTTGTACCATCTGCCTCCTCTGTTTTTGATCTCCAAGTATTTTTGAATCCCATCTTTTCTGACAGTGGTTGCTTTGCAGTCTGTTAATCTTTCCAAAATCTCTCTGGATTTCTCTTTTTTTAAAATATCTATTTTCTCTTTCACAGAATTAATTTTGCATTTCTTCTCTCTGTGTATCCAACTGCCTTTCTCATTTAGTTGAACTGTAGTGCTTTGGCTCAGAAATTTTACAGTCCTTTTCAATGATCATGACTTGTGACCCTTATGGAGCACCTACAATTAATGTACAGCAACAAAGATGAGTCTGCCTTGATGTAATTTACCTGCCTTCTTTTTCTGGTAGCTTTGTTGTCCTTCAGGGCTATCATTTCACCAGCAGTGAAACTGTGCTAATAATATACATATTTCTATCAGGAATGTAGATGAAAAGAAAATCAATCTGATTAATATGCTAAGACATGTTATTCTTCTGACTCACTTTAGGGTGGGAGCAGACAAGTGTCTGAAGAAAGGCACTTTTTGTTTCTCTTGTGTGTTCTCCAATCCATAAATAAATAAAGGGAAGAATATCAGCTACCCAAAGGAAGAAAATCCTCCCATAAAATGCTAAGACAGACTTGCCTGCACACCCTTGTGTGATAGCCATCATCTCAGTCCTCTCTGGAGTTGTGATACCATTTTGCTTTACAAAACTGTTGCAATTAGCATCTTTAAACATAGCTCTTTCAAAGTATGCTGTTTAGCTCAAATTTATCAGCATTTTTATTGTATAAAATTTCATCTTAATAATCCATGAAGGTCAAGCTATTAGCAAGACACACACAAGCTCCCATAGAGTATGCCTGAAGCACAGTGGAAAATTCATGGCACTTAAGTGACTTGGCTATAATTCCTTTTCTTCTCAACAGCCCTTAAAACTCTCCACATGAAAACAGCAATAACCTTGTGACAGTTGCAGGGCAGTGTGTTCTCTGGACATTTGCTCACTTGACAGGTTTTTTTTAACCTAAAGGTAATGTACAATGTCAGCATATTTGAAAAAAGTTAAAGGCAGAAACAGACTTCAAAACTGTATTATTTTTTCATAACTGCTTTATAATATTTTCAAAAAATAGACAACTATGAAGATAAATGAAATTTGCATATGTGTAGTATTTCTGTGGATAGCCTGGATTTTTATGAGCAGAAGAGAAAATCCATTTCAGTTTGTATGTCCTTTTTTATGCACCACAATATTATTTCTTACAAATATTTGTTCAGTTGCCTTTCTGAAATTGTTTCTTCCAATAGGTCTGAAGTCTGCACAAGGCTGCAAACTTTATACATTAATTTATCTAAGAGGAGAAATTCCATCAGGATTATTTTAACAATTTGTGTTTCAATAGTAAGATCTGAAATCAAATCATTTGACTAAAATTGCTGCATACGTTTTAATATTTTCAATGAAAAAACAAAACGAAACAAAACCAACAAAAAAACTAGAGACTTTATACTTCTTCTTCTCCTACAGACACCATCGCTAAGGGTCCAAATGCATTCAAATATAATCCACTCTTGGTTTAGGTTCGTGTCATGGATATAAATTACCTTCTCAATGCCCTTAGCATTGAATTTAATAAGAAATTTTTGAAACACTTCATGAAGTGCTACTTATGGCCCTAATCTTCATGTGCTGGGGATCTTTATATATGATTTTTAGTTTACATTTAATTCAGATTTGTCTCAGATTTTTTTTTTTTCTTCATAATGTGTGCACATTCTTCCAGCTTTCTGATCCACCAGCTGTGCAAAATTCCATGTCAGTAGTAGAGTTAATGGAGCAAGTAAGTGTCCATTGTCTAATGATACATGCACCCTGATACAAAAGCAGATGAAATAACATTTTATGGGCTTTAAAAAGGAAAGATGGGGGTCGTTTCTGCTGCCCAGGTCAGTGTTAAGAATGACAGTAGTCAGCGCTAAGGGAGTAGAAAACAGGCAGCTGATGTCAGTATTCAGCCACTTAAAATAATTAAGTAAGACACATGCTCATTACCTGCTGTGTTGCAAGTATCAGGTTTGAACACCTCTTCATTTGGAACTCACTGGTATTAACATGCCTTCTAAGCGGAACAGGTTGCTGGCTTGTAGAATGAAATTTTTGCTCTTGGAGAACGACTTTTAAGGTAGGGTTAGGCATGCATTACATTGTGGCCTAAATGTTAATGACTGAATGGTTTCAGTTTTGAACCATGTCACCTACTGTGCTGGCTTTAGTTTATTATTTGTTATAGCATGTCTTCTACTGTGAAATTTTGCCATGGTCAGTGTGGCTGGTAAGTAGGGACATCTGTGTGGTCTGTCTCCATAGTGCTGCATCGTGCCAAAACAAATGCAGTGAACAGGGAGAACATGTTAGATCACACTGCTTTGTTATGTCATCCAGCTACAGAAATTATTACCACTTGTCCTGTCACCTGTATAGAAGGGTTTACATGCTTGACTACCTACCCCCAGGGATCAAGAAATCAAATTTTATGTAATAACTTCAAAAGCTAAAAATAATCAGTTGGATAAATTCATTCACCCTAGAGCACAAAAGAAACCATAATCCAGTCATTTCAGTTTAGGTCATCTGTGCTCTACTTTCAGGGGCCTAAGGAGACATGTTTCAGTTCAATGTCATCAAACAAAAAAACCTGATTCCTAATTGTGATTTGTATTCCTAGACAGCGGTCACCAAATCCGTAAGTGTCCTTGAAGTTATAATGAGTAAAGTCAGAAGTGTAAGTCATTTCATTTTACATGGTTACATATGTTTCTAAGTGTTTCTCTCTTTTATTGCTTCAGGTAGAGACTTTGTGGGCCTAGCTTGATATTTTTACAGTAAAAACTCTATAAAAATATATAAAAATATAAAACTAGAGATGGCTATTTGCCTAAGGACACCAAGTTCTTCAGTGCTGGAAATAATAACATTTACAGAGTGCATATCATCTCATAGAGGATTCTGAAAGAAGATGAATCAGTAACTTAACTGACTGTTCTGTACTAACTAAATAGGTTAGACATCATATAATTCTGATTGTTGGTGATTTTTCTAAATAACAAATTCATAAAACAGTTTCAAGATCAGAGCAGCAATCTACATAAATACTTTTAGTATACCCACCCTATTTTTCTGTTTTGCACTTTATTAAGAATGGAAATAAAGGACAGCAGAGTTTCTTCTCCGCTGGAGTAGTACTGTGTGATGAATGATTTTATTATTTTTTTGGTCAGGGAATATATTAGAAGACTTAAAATCAAAGTAAGACATTAACTTGCTAAGAACTGCAAGTAAATGTAAATTGTAAGTTCACAGGAGTCATAAGCTTAGGTTATTTGCCCAGTAGAAGCGAGCCTGATCAGCGTTCCCTCTCTGTCACCATGTCAAGTGTATGTGTGTGTATATGTGTATGCACGTGTCTGGTTAGTGGAAGTCAAATTGCAATTTTTTATGAGAATGTTAAACCTTGCAAGATACATTACTCTCCAACAACAAGATCGACTGTGGGTCTTATTTCTACCACTAGCCTCTATGACTTCATATAAAATTCCAGAATTCTGATAAACTGTCATGGGGAAAAGTGATAAAGTGATTTATACTCAATTTCACTGGAAGGGAGAAATGCAGAGGCTGTCAGTCTAGGTCTTCAGAACAAATGAGTTACAGTTCATGAGGCAGCTCAATAAGGCTATCATTTCCCATCAGCTCCTATCACTGACAGCTACAGATTTACTGGATGGGGAAAGGGAAAATGGCTGAGTTTTGGTGCCAGGTGAGTCGACTATTATTCCATCAACCGGACTTGTGTAGACAAGAGGCTACCATGAATATTTGATAGAAGCTTCTTCCCAGAAGTGCCTGTAGAAAGCAGTAAAGCTGTTCTTTCATTTGTGCAAAAAAAGCTCTCTGCCTCTCTGTTTGGATCCTGTTGAAAATGTCCATTTGTAAACCACTAAGGTTTCTCTGATTTATTTTGTGTGTCTGCATTTGTTTCACTCAGCAGCCTGTTTTGTGCCACATGGCTTATTTATAGCTCGCACAGAATGAAATAAAAGAATCCTAAATCTGCTGGGATTTAATATACAATGCATTTGTCACTTTCCGCCTCACAAAATGGCAATACGAACACAGCCTCAGAGCCACCTGTGCATGCCCAGAGGAAAGAGACCTTTGATTTGCCACAATTACAAAGCGTTAAAAATATGTATGTTCCACTTCCAGGCAGAAAAAGATTCAGGTCAAAGCTGAAAACTTACTCCGTATATATTCATGTTAAAATAGATCGACATAAATGACTTCTATATTATCCCAGCTTTCTGTTGCACAAAACTTTCCTGGCATTTGTTGGTGTCTGTTCAAAGAGGTACTATGTATGCTACCTGCATTTTTTGAGGATGTTTGCACAGCAGGATTTCTTAACAGAAATCCGGATTTGCCACACTGATACTCAGATACTAAAACATTTACCTTTTTTTAATCTTAATGATCAGTAATGGATTTGGTCCCTAGATGTCAGCATTAAACATTCTCTTAGGCTGGATTGTTGTGCTACAAGGGTAGGATAGTACCTGCAGATGCTATTGCCTGTTTGCTTTTTAAGACATAAATATATACTTCCAAAGGAGAATTTGATACGACAGTTAGAAACAAGGCTGTGATGTTCTCACTCACACTGATATACCTAGTTCTATTTGTAAGTCTAAGTTGTGAGTCAAACACCACTATACCTGAATCAGTCACCAGAACTATCTCTATTCCAGAATTACCTACTCAAATTAGATATTCTGCAACCCTTTGCTTGTGTCAGTAGCTTAGACAAAATATTTTTAAAATATGTGTTCAGTTGCAGAAAGTCCTTTCATCATCCACCCACTCAGAAAAAAAGAGTTGAAGCGTTCATAAAAAATAATTTAAATTATTATCAAATATTGCTTCCATTAAAAATAAAAAGCAAAACCAAAACCCCAACCAAACAAAAATCACCAACATGAAATAACGTTTATACAGTTTCTCAGAATTCTTTAGGCCATCTATTTGAGATAGTCTTATCTATTCTGGTCTGTAAATCATTCCTCTCAGAGCTTCAGTTCTTTTCCTAGAAAATAAATAAATATATAAATAAAAGCATTCTATCCCCAGAGCCATGGACTGTCTTCATTTGTGATTGTGTTCCTGAGTTTCCACAGGAAACTTAATTTATTATTTTATTTTTAGAATCTGAGAAGTCTGTGGCAAAGATATCCAGGCATTGCAGCTATGACTAACCTAACACCAGAAGTGTTAATGATGTCAGATTTGATTTGAGACTGATGATTTTTTCTTACAATGAAGATTTAAAATAACTTTAAACCTTTCCACAATTATGGAAAACTACAGCTAACACCACTAGCTAACTGTTAGCTAATATTCCTAATGTTAAAATGATGGTTTCTTACTTGAATTTTTAAACCAGTGCTGACTGTTTGTTTTGTTTTGCCTAGAAACCAAATACGTTTGCAAAATATTCTCTGGGTGTTTTTTTTCCCACTTGCCTGTTTAAGCCTTTCCCATCATTACTAATAGGTACCTTTTATTTATTTTTTTTCCAACTACTGGTCTGCTTTCATTGACTTTAATGATTGAAAGCTGTGTACCAGCTCTTCTTTAATCTTTTCTCTTAAGCTTTTGGAATCTCGGTAAATACACTTTCTAAAATAGGGAAAAAAATTTCAAAGTCAGATCAGATTAACAGGTTTGTCATTTCATGAACCACTTTTCATCTGGGAATAATAAATACAAAGAAGTATTTTTTTATTCATATTTCTCTCTCCTGGAGCTAGAGATACAGATTGATGAAAACCAAAAGTGTGTCATAAATGGATCAGACTGTGTAGATAAAGTAAGGAAAGTGCAGGATGACTGCACTCGTACAGTCCTCATGTTGTATTTGTCATCTGCCATGTTAAATTCTCAGAATACATAGCAAAATACACACTAATGTAACCTGAGAACTCCTAACATCTATTGCCATGTGTTTTTCCACTCCTTTTTATCTCGATTTATCTAAATGCAGGAGATAATTGTGTTATGGCAGAGCCTCAAAATTCTCTATGTATGGAGCAGGAACTCATAGGAATCCCTGCATCACTTCAGTTTTTGTCTTCTTTATGTTCACATAGCTGACCATAAAAAGGAATAACAAACTAGGATACCAGTACTCCATGATCCTTACCACTGCATCAGTTCCCTGCTCTCTGCAGTAACTGAAGCATTGAGTATCAACTGGAAGAACTGCATTTTTTCAGAGTGTCGGATGATTTTTCATAACCTGGAGCA
Organism: Aegotheles bennettii; assembly: GCA_013398125.1. Lineage (NCBI taxonomy): Eukaryota > Metazoa > Chordata > Aves > Caprimulgiformes > Aegothelidae > Aegotheles > Aegotheles bennettii. The sequence goes on from VZRW01006711.1 coordinate 27,547, forward strand.
TCCTGTATCTCTGTGAGTGAATATTATGGCTGAAAGGCAAGTCAAGGAATGGAACAGAAATGGAGAATGGGGTGAGGAAAGAAGGGGAAAATGGAAAAAGCAGGAGGAAAGGGGGGGAAAGGAGGTAAGAGGAAAGAGGGAAATGGAAAGGGAAATTGAAAGGGAAAACCATACATAGCAGAAGGTTTCTCTATTAGCAGGTGGTTCCGGAAGAATCTTGCTTTAATTCTAACTTGAGTTGGGGTTATTGGTCAGGAGTGAGTTCTCTTTATTAAATAGCACTCAGATTTTAAATTTACTTTTGTTTCTTGTAGCCTCAGCTATGAAGCATGAGCTACAAATTGTAGATTTATGGACTTTTCAAAAATTTGAAGTAACTTAAATTTCTCATTTGTGTTAAGATCTTGTCTAAATTTATCCTGTTTTCCACTTCCCTAAAGAGGTGCCCACCCTGACTGAGAGCACTAGGAAAGTATTTTTCTCATAGTTTCCCCTCCCATCTTGCCTAACTATAACTAACTGTCATACAAATCAGAAATTAGAGATACCCATCCTTTCTGAAACGTTCTTCAAAAAGTTCTGATGACATCCGGTGCAGCTTTAATTTGTCATATTTTCTAAATGCACTGTATCCTTTCTGGGCTACTGGTTTCAAACAAAGACCTGCAATGCAAGAGCAAATGAATTTTCAGGTTTAGTCCATAGTTGACATTTCAAATCTATTTGTATCACAAAACCACTGTGAAAACTGGCAAGAGTAACAGCAGAAGAAAACCAGAACTGAGATAATCATGTAGGATGAACATATAGCTGAAGAGTATCACATGGGCAGTTTCCACATTGCCTGCCTACCTTCCCATAATTTCTGGAATTGGTTCTTATATTTCTTTGAACATCCTGTTACATGAGAGTCTTATTCTCTCCCTCTGATTTTTCTCTCCCAAGCATGAAACAACCAAATATGTGGGGTTTTAACCAAGATCTGTGGAGAACCAAAGGATATGGAGTCTGTACAAAAATAACCTGTCTTCTGTACTTGCAGCAGTCCTTCTGTACAAATATTGCACATTGAAGTTTTCTTCATGAAGGAGAAAGCGTTTTGTGAATCCTTCATTTACAGTTTTGCAGGTGAATATGTGCATGATTGTATGACATTATCTCAATTTTATTTTCTAGTAAAACTATAAGAACTATTACACAGAATCACAGA
>VZRW01006718.1:0-29125 GCA_013398125.1 Aegotheles bennettii
TTGCGAGGCTGCTTCCAGCTGCTAACATACCTAAATTAAATATATATGCTCTGGGACATCACACAGCATAGCCCATGTTAACTTCTTCACAGTTGTCCCATCATGAGCTTCATGTAACAGGCACCCATCCAGGGTGTGGGCAGGTTTGGGCAGCCCTCACTGTACTCTGTGCTTCTACAAGCACACCACTATCTAAACCTAAGCAAACTAGCTTAAGGATAGCTGTGACAGGCCTATACAAGCAGAAACCGCACTTCTGGATTCCAGCAAGCGTTAACATTCAAGTAATTGAGTCAGGTGGCTGATATTCTGAGAGTAGGTCCTCACGGGTTTCTGGCTAGGTAACATTGCCATGAGGCACAACAAATATAAAGGAGTAATGGGTAGGAAAGAAAATTGCCAAGGTTCTTCTGTGGCTGTAAGGTAGTATCCTAGGAATGGTATAGGGGCACAAAGTTATTCATCAAGAAAGGGCAGAAGGACTTTGTTGATGCAGATATTTTATTTTTGGTTGTTTTGGCTTTATTCCAGCTCCATCTATACCAGATATCGTCACGTACTTAAAAGGAAAGATTGACCCCAAGAATATCTAAGCTAATGCTCTTAACATTCCTTGGAAATAAACATAACTGGAACACAAACACTTTACTGTGATTCACTTGGAATAAATATGTATAGTTCCTGGATTAAAAAAAAGTAATTGTATAGAGAGAGTCAGTTATTTCTTATGTTCTGAAGAAATAACATTCCATGTAACAGTCTCATTTTCATTCTGTCTACATTGTGTACCTGCTTGAGTCCTTCCATCAATGTCTCTGTGGTTGAACCAAGTATAGCTGATGTGAGTTTGATGCTTAACTTCACTGACACTCCTCTGTTATAATCGCAATGGATGCTTTACAACCACAATACACTGAACTCTGTGGCTTCAATTAGTACATTTTCACATAACCCTTTGGAAAACCTGGCTACTGATGTACGCTTGCTTTAGATTAATCAACAAAACTAAGTTTGGTCTCCAAGAACAGGCAGAAGTGAAACTATTACCTTAATCCCTTCAATCCTGAAGCCCAGGTTAGCACTAGAGCTGATGGTTTCCCTCCACTGCATGTATCTGGGTTTGGTGACAGCATGCTGGGCATTCTCTTCAGCTGTGGGAGCAAGAGGATCCACTTCAATCATTTTCTTGTACATGTCCTTACGCAGCTTTGGTTTCTCACGGGCCTTAGTCAACTCTTCCTCCAGGTATGTCCTGCAACAACATCACATCCCAACAAAACTGTAAAGACTGCCCAAACATTTCTTTTTACAACTTATACACTGGCCTCAAGAAATGTCAGCCAGGAAAGTAAGTGTTACTATTACCCCAGTTTTGCATATGGGGAAACTAAAGAACACAGGCTAATGACTGTACAGGCATATTTAGTGAAACAACTGCAGGAATCGGGAATTGTGACATTCACTTATTGTTCTAACTATACTTACTGCTACATGTTATTGTTATGTCCTGCTTACAGAATGGGAGAAGGCTGAACTCCTACTGTGCCATGAAACAGAGCTGTATTTTCAGAGGACAATTAGAAGGGATTACTTACAAAGGAATCAAAAGTAAATGGGGCTGCTGAAGTCTTACTGTATTCTCTCTCCTCAAAAAAACCCTAACATCAGTCATATGTGATGCTTTTAGGCCTCAGAAAGCAATTAGGGTTTTACTTAATGCACCACAGTGAAAGACAGAATCACTCTTCATACAATAAAATTAAATAGTGAAAGCAGATTATCTGAATGGTTTAAAATAAGAAGAGGTAACCAAGAACAGAAAGGTGAAGGGTGACAAACCTTCCACATTTTGCTGTTACCACTCAACCCCCGCCTCTGGTAACCATTAGAAAGGCACTATCCATGTTCTCTGTATTCCACTGGACTCCTAAAGCTTGCACTTTGTCAGGTGCCTGGAGTACATTTTGTTCATCACAGTGTAATAAATCAGGCTGGTGTTTAGGAGATGCTGTCACTAGTTACCAGAATGTCACCTACTTTGAATAAAATACATACTGTTGCAAATCCTTCTCCTCTTTCTTTTAGGCACACCAGTGCTACACATTTCTACTCTGCTTTATCTGACGATTCATTTAAGATTTTGCATCCATTTGAAAAGGCTTGTCTGCACTCCTGTAAATCGAATAACTCATTTAGGACAACTCTTGAGCATCTAAGCTGGCACCCAAAAGATTACTATGATGGTTCATTCCTCTCTGTACTGTTACTTGAGGCTCTCAGCAGATTCCTTATCTATTTATTATGCTTGAATAACAATTTTTATGTTGTCCTCTTTATCACAGACAAGAAAAGGAAAAGAAAGTGATATCTGGAGAACAAGGCAACAGCATCACAGATATGTCAGAGTAGGCAAAAAAACCAGGTCAGTCCTGAGCAGATGGTCAACTCTGTTCTTTATAGAAAAAATAAATAGCAGTGAAGACTCATTCAAGCATTGGAAATGGGCTTTCACACTGCTACTCAGTCATTTACATTTCGAGACAGGAATTTTACTCTTTGTGTAGTTTTTTGAATCACTGCACACACAAAACTTAAATGAACTGGCAGTGAGAGAAACTTGTCAATTTTTCCCCCTGTATTATCAGGCCACTGCAGAGAAACTTTGCCTTAAATCACCCCTGAAAGTGTCTTGATGTGTATAGTTTTTGAGGCTATAGATCAGTTAGTTTCCAGAATCCATGTACAACCAGGCAACAGTAGGACATACTCTCCTCAGGTTGTTCAAGGTGATTGCCACACCAACAACAGGTCTGGACTGAATCCCAAGGCTCCAAAAATGTTACAAAACTCCTCCGGAAAGAGCATGACCACATCCCGCCCCTTCCTTCAAATGCATTTGGGTTAGAAAGCACTTCCTCTTTCATGTACCCCACCTGATCCCCATCTTGCAGTCCATCACACAAGGCCCTTCAAAATCAGTAAGCAAGTCATCCAGCTGAATGTAGCTCTCGCCATCTCTCTCCACCACACCATGGAAGCGAGGGACGCAGGAGCGTAGTGGATCTTTCATCAATCGCTCAAAACACTCCTTTTCATTCTCTGAGAAGCGTTTGAGAATCTTCCCACTGTCAGCTGCCTTGAAACTCCCTAAAAAAGAAGAAAAATCAAACGTGTGCAGACAAGACTGACCTGCAAAAAAGAAAAACACCTTCCCCCACCACTCCAGCTTCATCTACCTCAGCCTCACAACACCAGTTAAAGACTTCCCCTGAAGAGAAAAGATAACATGCTTTTCAAAAAAATAAAACACCCAGGACAAACACAGCTGTTGGCAGTGACAGTCTGTTTGGATACATTCCCATGTCAGAATTCATAGCTTTAAGGAGTGCAGTTGCTTCAGGCCACCTTTTGTTTGTCTTTTTTCCATGCTAAACTCTTTGTTAGGATATTCAACACTACTACACTTACTAAAATGCAGAGGAAGAAGCCACAAAACAGAACTCCTTAATCCTCTGACAGGCTATTTTAAAGCTGCATAACACTGCCAGTGTTGGCTTTGTCCTTAATCCCCACACAGGGTACACCTGCTGAGTGTGTACGTACTGAGGCAGCACAGTCAATCAGTGATCGTTAAACAGCCACAAACAGGCCAGAAGCCAAGCACTGCCCTTTCTACATACATGCTGTGCATGAGTGTACCTCCAGGTACTGCCCCTTCTCCGGAGCCCTGCTAACCTGCAGGTACAGCCCATAGCACAACTGTGTTTTTACAGCCCTGTGTCTGAATGGTATCCAGTGCAAACAACAGTCTGCCTAGGCCAAGATTGGCAGTAACTAGACTCCAGCTGTCTGGAGTCCCCTGTCCAGATGCTCTCCTGTCCTGCAACCTGCCAATAATGTCTGAGGAAAGTACACGTTTCATTCCGAGGTACTCTTTAACCTACATGACATAAAACAGGCGCCAATGTAGGAGCCTCATTAATCCTGGGCACAAGGGTGAGAGCAGTGACGGCCTAGGCTTTAGTTTAGAAAGAATTTGTCATATCAGAGAAGAACAGCTGCAAAAAAGATGGACTAAGTGCAACCACAGAAAACTATCTCTCCTCATCAGCTTCTAGTAACCTCCCAAACCTCCTCTTCCACCCTACTACACAAGCCTCCAGAAGGGTTATGATTACAAAACCAGCACATCACTCCACACAGATCAAACCAATCCCATGCACACTGACAAAAATTGCAATAAGACTGGGTCGCCTTGTCACTCTGCGTGATACAAGTCAGCCCCACCAACACAGCTGTGCAAAAGGCAGCTACTCCATTTCTAGGACTAAATACATTTCTCTGCACAGCTTTGAAGTGCACCATATTAGTGCATTAGCATATAACGAGGTGGTTGAGGTATTGCATTAAAGCACGATGCAGTGTAGGTGCCTGCCCACATATGTACTAATAAACCCCGCATTAGCACTTTAGGAACAAGGGCTGCATAGGAATTAAATGAAGCACAAGTGAAGCTAACCTAATGACTTCTCTTTGTTTGGTTGTTTTTTTTGTGTTTTTGGGGGTTTTTTTGCCTTACTGATGAAACAAAGCCTACATCAGAAGCACGCTTACCAACTTCTACAGCCCCAAAACTAGAAACAGCAGACTGAACTGTTCCTTGCACTCATACAGTGAACAATGACAGGCTTGAAACGCAAGTCAATTTTCACCAGATTTGTTTTCCACCCATGGACTTACAGATGAGGTGTTTGGGGCTGAGGCACATGTGGTCACGGACAGGAATCCTTCCCACTAGGGAACTAACATACTGGATACTCAGTCAAGAAAGATGATCCCATACTACAACCAACAGCAACAGATGGATTAAAGCTTCAACTTCCCAGTCCCTCCTATTTCCCTTTAAACACGTATTTCACATATATCACCTCAAAAGGATGCATCAGGAGCCTGGCCCTTCCCCAGAGTCGGACCTTTTCTTCCTTGCTCATCTCATTTAAGTATATCACTCCCCCTTCCCTACCCCCATCGCAAGCAGAAGATGTTCTAGTTCACAGATTTATATGATATTGCCTGCTTCCTTTTTACCTGAAGGAAGGAAATAGAGAAACACTGAAACACTGTTTTCCTTGTTGCTGCCATCCCCACTCCAGAGACAAACACACCGAAGATATCTGTCTCACCTGTATGCCCAGCCAGCTGCACCCATGAGTAGCGTTTCTTGAAGGGGCTGATGACTGGTAAGTTAACCATGGTTTTAATTGTATGCCATGCCTTTTTCTGGAATATAAAGAAAAGAAATACTAAGTTGGGCAAAAGCTGAAATCCTGACATGCTACAAACCTACCACATAGCTTCATACACATTGAAGTGTTCTTTGTTAATCTGTAAGGACTCAAAGGTGGAACCACAAAACAGACACTATGATTATTGTTGGAAAAACATGCAAATAAACTCAAGAATGGACAAATACTGAAATATAATGCCCTACATCCACAAGAAAGCTGCCTGCAAGAATTAAAAGAAAAGCCATAATGCACGTCATAGGCCTGCTCTTAGCCACACCCGACCCTCTCTGTGTTTGAGTCACGCTGTACGCGGACAGCAGATGCTGAACACACACTTATGCACATTTACATTTCCATGAGACATGAGCATAAGCTGCTTCCCACCGTCAGTAATACTTCCTTTCCCAGAGAACTTCAGCGTGATCCGTTGTTAGCGGCTGTCTCTGAGTCAGCAGGTGAGTCTTACTGTGACAGAAGCATAGAAAATGCATCTCTAGTTGGACATGGAGGTCACCCAGGTTCCTCAGCACCCACTGACAGCGTGCTGTAGAATCTACTCCAGGTCACAGATTTTCCTGCTACCGCGGCTCTTTCCCAACCCTGTTACTTTTTAACAAAGCTGGGCATTGCTCTGTCCACCTTTGGCTGCCACACAGTGCAGCTGCCTGGGCACCACTGCAGGCAGGCAGGGAAACAGAACAGCTGCTTGCAAACAGCAGCTGAGTGCTCTGTCGCAAAGGCAGAAAGGAAAAAAGTAGAAAGTAAAAGAGTCTTGTGTTCTGGAACTGAAACCCAGATGGGAGAGAACCTCACTCTGAGGGACCCCGAAATGCTCTACAAACAAGGACAGGAGGCTCATTTCTTCTGTCATTAGAACATGATACCCTGCTGGAGAAAAAAAAATGGAGCTGCACAATACTTGTGCCCAACAATTTAGTGCTGAGGGGTTTTCGCTGAGGTCAAGTATAATTGGGGATTAGGCTGCATTTACAGAAGTGTTTATCAATGGCCCAACTGGGATTCACCAAAAATCAATGGGAGGCACTGACTTCATTGAAAGCAAGTTTAGGTCATTGCTCAACACCTTCAGAACAATCACATCTTCTCTAGCAGGGATATTGATCTGACAATTTAGCTGCTTAGGATACCTATTTTTGTCTTCTACACTATACTTCCAAAGAAGTAAAAAATACAAAAAGTTAAAATTGCAGGCAATGATATGCAGGCTCTCCCGATCACACTCTGACCTGGCCATCCTTCTCCAAACTTGTTCACTTATACCACATTTCTTATGAAGTATCCTCTAGCAATGTTGGCCACCATGTGAGGACGAAACCCTGTGGCTATCTTAGAACGTATCAAGAGGATATGTGAACACACAGATGCAAGTGATGTGTCATTTAAGGATTTGTCTTCACAAAAAAAGTTTTAAGTTATGCTGCAAATTAAACTAACAATAGTAGAATGACCATACGAGATACTTATTCTGAAATAAGATAGCTAGGAAGAAGCAAACTTATTTTAGTTTTAAATGTGATTCAAGCTGAAATGAAGTCACACTCAGGCTCATACACGTGCCTCATGCAGCAGTAATATTTTTGAAAAAATACTGTGCCAGTGAGAGGAAGCATCCAAAGAAAATCTTATCTTGGATGTTTGAGAATTTTAAAGACTCAGCTGCACTTACTGCAACTCCACAGTTACTAGCTTTAGCTAAACTCCAGTTTCATAAATACCTTCTTTGGGTTTAAATGACCCTTTCATAGTCTGTATTATTTGGACTTCATATTCTGTACTATTTGCCTTCAGTCATTTCAAACTGCAGCCTTGCAGTGAAAGGGTGAGCTGGCTCTATCACAGAGCTAGCTGCTGTTTAGTGAGGATGAGACTCTTGTACACCACTTATAAATGTCCATGGCCTTCTTCTGGAGGAAAGTGCAATGTAAATATCATTATTCAAGTAACAAAGTTAAATTACATTTGTACAGTCTACTTGCCAGATTTAACTGATAGCAGAAGCCCTTCAGTTTACTCTTCTGTTTCTACTCCAAAGGGACACAGCCCTAAGTTAAAGAACAGTTGAAAGTAAACACAATTCTGAATTAAAATGACCTCTTTGAATGTAACTCCTGCCAAAGATTTAGTTTTTAAAGATTCCAGCCCAATTTTCAGGGTAACACTGCTTTTACCCGCATCCCTTAATCAGAACCCGGCACTGCTCCACAACTCTCCCATAAAGATCTTATACTCATCATAATGTCCCATTCCTAACAAACTGCATCTGTCTCACAACAACGTGTCATACCACTATACCCAGAAGTGATGAGAAGCACAGATTTTCATGAAATGCACATCAATTGTCAATAGAACACCACCTCCAGTGGCTTTCCCACCTACCCCTAAGAAGCTGCAGCTTTTATTTGTACTGTGGGTGTGAAGGAGAGACAATGGGTCAAATTCACCCCACCTGAAGTGGACTTTGGCTGCTTAGGTTACAGCTGCCTTGGATGAGTATGTTTAAGCAGCCACTGACATTTTAAAATATTTTTATTTTATTTTAAATAATCTCTTCACAAATCTTTTACCCCCTCAAGACAGGGAAAGCATAAGGCTCCAGCTACAAGGGAAAGGATTGCTTCCATCCCATGGGGCATGGTGCCATCGGCAGGGGTTCAACAGTTGCACTTTCCTCTACCACAGCTTCCAGTCTCCCAACTCACTCAACCCAGGATGCAAATTGCCATGATGCAAACAGGGCTGCATGCTGTTGGAGCAGTGGTGTGAGTGGGAAGATGAAAACTTTGTGTGCCTGCTGTAGGAGGAATCTTTCTCACTTCTATTTCTAAAGCAAGATCTCTTCCTCTTTGTTAGCAATGGTATTATCTGCTTTTCAAATCACTGCTTTATGTTGCAATAGCAAAGAAGACTGCTGCCACTGCCCACCTGTAATTTCCAGTCCACATCTCCCTCAGTCCCTGTTTCTTCTAGACTTATGCTAGTCTTTCTTGATCTTTTGCTCTGCCTGGGTTTCTCCAAGCCCTCACTTCTTCTAGATTCCCAGCCAGTATATGCTATTCACATATATTTAGGGAAAACTCGGATCTCTCTATATCAGGACTGCCTGAATCAGAGGCAGATGCCCTTGACATCTCAATGCTGTTTGATATGCCTCTTGCTATCAAAACACTCAAGATTTTTCCTGCTGGAAAAAGGAAACCATTCCAAAAGGGCCAAGAGGTAAACATGAGAAATATTAACATTCTTGGATTCATCATATAAGTTACTCAATGTGAACTGTAACTGACACACTATATATCTCCCTAAGCAATAGAAGGTGTGGGATGCTGAAGAGGGGAAGAACTAGTTTCCATCCAGTGGGTCAGCCTGTGTGATGGGCTCTGCCACCAGAACTGTGGCCCTGGTACCAAACGAACAAAAATTCAGGAGAAGAGAATAGAACCAGTTCCCGCAATACAGCCACAATGCTTGTCAAGGATTGTGGCTTGGTATCTGACATTGATCTGTGTTATCTGGATTACTCTTTTGAATCACTCTTCTGAATTTGAAGGACAGCACTGGAAAGAAGCATAAGTCCATGCAGCAGATGTGGCAGACTTGCTCTGTGTTAGCAGACAAGATGCTGGCCAGATGAGGTATTCCCAACCTATACAACTCTGGATAAAGGCAGTTGTTGCCATCATGTCTATCCATTAAGAAACAGCAAAGATGAGCAGCAACCAAGAGCCATTGGTTCCCATGAGCACAGCTTTCTCCAGGGTTTTTCCCATTATGAGAGCACAACCTCATACATTACTAGTATGCAGAAGGACAGCCATGATGATCCTGCCCAAATACACCAGTAAGACTTGGCTGAGGAAAACTCACTGGGAGGTGTTTCATCTATCACAAAGGCTCAGGCCTCACTATCCTCAAGAATGAATCGCCAGGAAAAATCGGGCTTTCTTTCCCGAAATCCTCCTATCATTTGAGGACAAGGGCTATATCATCCTAATAGCCAAGCTCAGTGAATAGATTAGTGCAGAATCCCTGAATTGGGTGGGGTTTCTTTGGCTGAACAACTGAAATCTCTCTCCGAGTATATGCTGAATCCCTCAGGGATAGGAGAGCCACTCTGACTCCTAAGGGCAACGGGGACTAGGGACCTGAACCTTCCTCTGCTGTTCTATGGAAAAATAAATAAGAACTCTCCTTTATTTAAGGGTAAAATGAAAACAAAGATCTCAGTTCTGTGAACACCTTAAACACATATAACTGCTCTCAAGCAAGCACTGACAAACAGGTAACGTACACAGGAATCTGCAGCACTGAGTCCAAAAAGAAGCAATTGCAACAGTTAAAAACACCAATCACATCCAAACTGGTAAGTGTTGGGGAGGTGGGTGGGCAATAAGAAAAATCTTTTCTTCAGAAAAAAATGAATCTGTTTCAATAATCCTGACATGTTACTTGAAACTATAGTGAGTTAAAGAACAAAAGTACACTGAAATGCAACATAAATCAACAGGGTTCCTAAAAAAGTTCGTTCTTCCATCAGCAGCAGAGTGGAGGAACAGTTTCTTGACTGAGCTGGTAAATTTTCATGGAAATTCTGCTAGACTACTATAGTAAAAAATGACCCTTGAATCCTCTTTCCAGGCAAATCTCAGCAGATTCTTTATCTAAGATCCTCTTGTCTTTTTTTATGCACACTAGTACAAAGCCTACGCAAGCCTACAGAGTGCTATTATGACAGTGAGAAACAAAAGGATAGTGAGAAATTTCTTGCTAGTTTTTTTTCTTTCTAAAAGGCTTTAAAGAAAGAGTACTTAATTGTCAGTCATCATAATCTACTGTTCTATTAAAGTCTTTACATCATTTAGGCTAAATTCTGCCACTGAGGGACATGGGGGCTGAAATCTGATCTGTAACACTGGTTGCCACTGCCTACTCAGTGTCTCACTAACTCCTAGAAGGAACAAGGTTTCTCCACAGGGACTTACAAGAGTACAGAAAACTATAATTATCAAAAAGTTACTTACATGTGTTGTAAAATAATTCCGTAAGAGCTATGTGCCCAAAATGCAACAGCACCGAGCAATACCTTGTCTGGCAATTTCTGCCAACGCAGAGCAAATGACAAGCACGTGAGAAGGAGATGGGTGTTGGCCTCTTTTGGGACATGGTAACCATAAAGACAGTGTCTGTTAAAGTAACACCTGGGAACACATCAGACCATTAGCTGGAACTGACTTCTGTGAGTGGGCCCTAAGCTAACACTAAGCATTACTAAGCTGGGTATCAGTTATGACTTATCCATGCACAATATTAGTCATTCTCCAGTGGCTCACCTTTCTGCCGTGATTTCCCCCCCCCCCTTCTCTTCCTTCTTCATTTCTAGGTACCCACTACCACCCATATTACTCCTTGAGTGATACAATGAGTCCTCATGAGGTCCATAAGATTATTCAGAGCTGTTGTAAACATCAGTTTGAACAGGTGGTAGGGTCTAGTCCTTCAAACAGCCCTCTTAATATTTGTTCCTTCTAAACCATGTGTCTGTTTTATAGTTTTATTACTGCTTCAGTTTTACTTTTTATAGTATATAACATTTAATTAATAAAATGTTTTTAAAACACTGAGTTAATTTTGTCTACAAAATCCTTGACTGTTTTATTTACCTTAGTTTATTAAAACTAAAATCCAGCTTGAAAGCTAGTTTGTTTTCTTAATTACTTATACCATTTTACTTAATTATTGAATTCAATTTGAAAAATGAAATTAATATATTCAGATTTGTTCTCTATTTTCAGTATAGTTTGTCACTTTATTTGAATTGGCTTCGGCCTGACATATTGGACCCTGCACAAAGAACTTAAATATACATCCAAAGCTACTAACCATAATATTTTAATGAACAAAACCTAGCCTGAGCAAAATTTGGCTCACGTCTATCACAATGCAGCCACTAGCTGCCATTACCAGAAAAAGCTTCCAGGAGAAATCATTTTGAGCAGACCACAACTAAGACAATTACTACCTTAATTTAATTACCCTATAATTAGGTATGCTTCTCTCTGTGTGAATGTAAATAATAATTACAGTGCTATAATTAAAACGTATAAAAAAAAGAGAAAATCAAACACTCTAATAAAGAATCTACTGCTTTGTCAAAATCACAATATTCTACCAAAACAAGTTGTTATCAGCTTATTTTCCCCAAACCAATGAGTTTTCCATGGCTGCAGCTTCAAAGCAGCCAGCTTCAAAGGTTATTAGGGTTTGGATTTTTTCAAGTGAATGCAGCTCTGGGACAGCCAACCATATGGTTTCATCTCATGGAGAGATCTGGGGATTTGAGTAATTTTATACATAACAAAAATTAAAAGATAGCGAGAGTTGCTGAGCAACATGGTATCTTTCTGGTTAGAGTCACAGAATTTGCCTACTGAGGCATTCTGGTTTTGAGTTCTTTCAGTTTCAGGCTTTGTGTAGTTGTCTTTGCAGATCTGAAAGAGGCAGGCAGTTGACTTGGTCAGATGCAGATCCTGGAACAGCAGACATTTTTATGCCCAATATAAGCAAATTCTAATTATCCTTGTTTTTTCTTCTAGTAACACAATAGATATATATGTACACATACATGCACACTTTTACAATATCTAAAGTAGGTAATAAAAGATTTTCATTGCAATTTGTCAAAATTCCATTACTTTTTTAAAAAAAAAAATTGTCCAGACTATAACAACTTTTAGGCTTGGGATCACTTTGTATTTGAAGAAACTTAGAAGACCTTACAAGGCACCTTAGTGCAATGGAGAAAGTGAGGTATATATGTCATTTTTTCCTTATTTGTTGGGAGAAATATAACTTAAATATCCACAAAGGCTCTGTGTAGGGAAGCAATGTCCAAGATTTGCCCATAGCTAAAACAAAAATGCCCCAAACAACAACAACAAAAAAAATCCCTGAATTTGTCATATAAGGCACTTACTTTGTACTTTCAGCAGCTGGTTTCTATATTTTTGCCCCTTATTAAAGGTTTCTGGAATCCTCAAACTAAGGAGATTCTTGCTGCCGAGATTACTACCCACTTGGCTGAATCAGACATGAATCATAAATTGAGACAAAGATCTCAATGGGTGGGAGGTGAAGGAGCAAGTCAAGAAGAAGAATACTCTCCAGGCAAGCTCCGACAGGAATATGTCAGCAAACACTCATGGAAACCTTTCTAAATAAGTTTCAGCACAACAGTTGATTCAGCTCCTGAGGTAGGGTGAGGCTCTTACAGCAACTGACTTGGCCCCGTTATTACCACTTTTCATCTTCTCTTGTCACTGGACAGTTAGCAGGTTCTTGATGCACACAAACACTAGTCCGCACAGTAGTGATTGCTCATTGCTAGACAAATGTCCGGTCTGGAGTTTTGAGCACAAGCTTTAAAAAGTCCGTGCCCTGACCTGATACACAACAACATAATTCTTTGGACTGTCAGAGGTGCTATGCCAACCAACATTAACTGATAATTCAGTCAAATCGCTGCAAGTGGCCTTCTGCCAGGGCAGCTGTCACTCAAGGAATATAAACAGCACAGCCATTTCCCTGATCAAGGAAATCACTGAGCAATCTCCATGTGCTAGGTGCCTTGGGAGCCATGACCATCCTCATATCTGCTTCAGTCCCCATGGGAATTAACACTCACTGCTTTGTCACACAGTTGATCTTCCCATGGTGTACAAGTGCCAGCTGGAGCTGTAAGAATGATCAACAGCAAGGGAGAACACAGGTTCCTAAAGAATGGCAGTTTGCATGCTACATCAGCAACTTCTGATCAGCACCTCCCATCAGACTGCCAGGCAAACTGTGACTAGACCTTCATCTCTCCCCCCCTCTTTCACCACCCAGTCTCCAAACCTTGGAGAAGAAATGGTGCTCAGCCAGTACTTAGCCCTTAAGGCTTCCGGCTTTGCGCTCAGCCATGGTGAGGGCCGCAGCTGCTGAACCAGCCGTGGCAGGTGTATCCTCTGACCGCAGGGCTTCCATTTCCTGTTTGTACCACACTCAGCATGGGCTGGGCTAAACCTTCACAGTCATGAGAAACACTTCATGCAATAAGCAGAAACACTGCAAGACAGAAGTCTCAGGTTCCTGCGTTTTCTCCTCTGTCGTGTCTCACCATGCAGTGAGATGCACACATCGATTGGCTTCACTGCCCCTTGGGATACTTGGTAAACTTGATGGATTTTTGCTATGTCTGGACTAAAGGAAGACATCAAGCAAAGAGAAACAGAAGGTCAGTATTGAACTGAATTACTAGGACCACAAAATCCCATGTTCCACTCCACAGTTGGATTCTACTTGTAATTCCAAGAGCAGTCCCTCTCCAAATCATAGGAAAATGAAGTGTGAAGTAGTGAAAGCGTTGCTTGCCTTTCTGCACACAGCATCAAGAGCTGCAGTCTGCTGACTATTCTGCAGGAATCAATGTTGGATTTTGTTTCTGATCATTATCAAGTGAAATATCTGCAACCTCTATGTCATTCCCAGGCCAAAAGCCAAAATAGTCTAGGGATCAGATGGTTTTAAAGCTGCACTGTCACAAGGTTTTCCTTCACTTTTCTCACAGAGATGTCATAAAAGGCAGTATTATTGACTAAAAGACATTTTATTTTATTAAGAATCAACATTTTCTGTTTTAAGGGATACTGAAATGTCTACCTTTGATATCAGGCATTAAACATGATCATTATCTCTACGTTCACAGCTTGTGCTCTGCTCTGAAAGACACTGTTTCTCTAATAGGATGGAGCTCTGCCACCTGTTCCTACTAAACACAGAAAAACTGAACCAAAGAGGTTCTGCCCTAACCAGAGTTCTGCCAGAATATCAGTCTTGCTGGAAACTGAAATGTTATTATCCAAGAAGTAAATGGAAAGTTCCTCACTATAGGAAAGTTGACTCACTTTCAGAGCCCAGACATTCGAGATTTATCCAGGCTGTCCATCACACAGAACAATTTTGTGGTAAATCAAATATCACTTTAGCAGATGGTGTGTCAGAAGGAAAGAAATATTTCTTAACCTCCAAAACAACTGCAGCTTAAGTCTTCAGAAATTTCCTATGCCACAGTTTGGCAACTTGAGAATTCTCTGCCCATCCTCCATTTATCCTTCGCTTGTCACAGGTCACTGATTTGACATCACCAGTAATAAGAAAGGGACATCTAGAAAGACAACACTCTTTAGATAAAAAAAAATAAACCTAACATTCTACTACGTAGGACCCAGAATTACCATTTCCAAACAAGATGAGTATTTGGGAATACTTAAAATACTTAAAACCTAAACACACCCACACTTTTCTATAAGTAGTCCAATAAATAGGTTCAGGTTAAAACATAAGCACCATTTGTTAAGGCACAAATGTGTCATTTGTGACCTGTGTATGACCTCAAACCCAAACGTACTATGGCAAGTGCCAATCCATTTAAATCAGGTGTGGTTTCTGCATAATATCAAGAGAGACTGTGCTCTGGCAACAAGCCAGGAAATAACCAAGAAGCTAATCTCCCCTGAGTGAACTCCAGGCACTTGGGAAGGAAGCCGAGCATGCGCTTCATCTTATTTGCTAAGGTGGTGCAGACTGTTACCTAGACACACAGCTCTGTCCTGCCTGCCCAGCAGTTCAGGGCTAGGCTCACCACCACTTTAACACTCTGGTGGTTCAGTGGCCACTGGAGAATCTCCAGTCTGAACAGCTAAAGAGAAATTAAGGACATTTTAATGCTTACCCTTCATTACGCTTCCCCATTCACCATAAATTGCAAAACTGTCTTCTATTAACTGGTCAAAGACTCCTCTCTTACTATCTCTAGCAGCTTGGGTTAGTGAATACATGTTCACTTACACCTCGTGTAAGGGCCCCAGAAGCCATATCCCATATAGCTGAGATTCTACCTGAAAGGAATCTGCCTGAAAGGAATGCAACACTAACAATGGAAGACTGATGCGCTATAATTCATTTTTTTCTGTAGAAAAGGATAGGAACCAGAAACAGAGTTAAAGTGGCTGTTAAGAAACTACTGGTTAGCTGTGATGATTGTGCTCCTTTTTGGTCACTATTCCATGAAAGTTTTGACAAACGGGAAGAAAGTTCAGGGGTGAATAACAAACATTGTGTCCCTGAGGCTGAAAGAATTGTGTTTATCTTGAGAGGACCGAGCATGGTAACTGATACACCAAGTTTTCATAACTATATGTGCAGTCAATTGTTCTCCATGTCTACTAAGAAGGACAGGAACAAATGGCTTTAATTTTCAACAAAACCAAAACATTCAGGCAAGATATCAGAAAAAGGCTTTCCAGGGGTTATCAGTGAGTTTTCATACAGGCCTAACAAATACCTGTAAAGTTGTGGCCTAGGTCAGTCACAGGGGACACCTGCCACCCAGACAGAACTGGGCTGATCCCAGTGCCAATGAGTTGCAATACTTTTAAACAAGTTCTAGTCACAAGCACCAAGATGGTTCATCATCAATGGTCTAAAAATATTTATGTCTTGCAGGACAGTGAAGAAAATTACACGATCCCTTTCTGTGCTTTATTTCCATTTCCTAAAAAGTACTAGAACTTTCATACAAAAATTAAAGCTCTAACAGCAACACTTGTCTGTAAATCAGGATTTCCGAAATTATTGTATGCATGCATATACATACGCACATACAGATAAACGGGTTAATGCCAGGTACTTATTTTTAAAATGTACTTACATAACTTTTTTCTTTCCTACCACAATAATTCAGCTCCTAACATCCTAAAATGTCAGACACTCATTTGCAAAAGATCTGAGCAAACTCCACTGCTTCAGTATTGAACCTAGGACCAGACTCGTGCCCTTTCTCTGCTCCAGTTCCCACAACTGCAAACTGTAGTGGCTCCACTTCAGAACACTGTTGGAACAATTTAAGTAATTAATGCTTGTAAACTAAATTAGAGGCACTCAAATAAGGCATTCAAGTACTCAAATAAGCAGCAATAAGGTGAAAAGGATTATGAGAGTCTAAAAATATGTCATGTAAAAAGCAGATCAGACACACTGGCAACAGTTTACCATCTGTTCTTCTAATCTACAAGACAAAGCCCAGTACTCCATCTCCCCTGTCCCCCGTTCCCTCCTCCAAACTCCCACCCCCATTTTCCTCTAAGGAAGCATAAGCAGTTACTGCTTCACCTATCACGTATGCCACTGTTCAAATAGGGCCCACCCTTTGCAATGGAATGCAAGTGTCAACATGCGATAGGCACTGTTATTTAGCCGGGTGTGGTATTTACCTAGGGGAAAGCCACATCCTTCAGCAACCAGTCTAATAACTATGAGCTTTAACGTAGTAACTGTGAGATTATTCCAAACCACTCTGTTGAAAGGATTTTTTTAAACAAAAAAACCCAGAAAACAACAAACCAAACAAACAGAAGACACACTTCTATTTGGGTTAGCATCAGAACAGAGTAAGTAAGGCCAGTGTCCCAGACACAATGGGAACCCATAAGTGCAACATGGCAATGATGGAGAAACCTGGAATTAAATGGAAATGGGGACTCTTCACCTTCCCCCATAGGAGTGAGAGGGCCTTCTGGGTTACAAGGTAGTTGTTTGTTTTTGGAGCAAACCTAAGATTAGAGAAAATCTTCCTGCCCTAAGTCAGCACAAGGAACTATGTAAGGAATTTAGAGAAAATATGACCTCTCCCTTGAGCAAAACTACATGATCAAAAGAGAATTTCTGTTAACAGAACACCGCAAGAAAGGCGAGCTGAATTCCTCCTCCATATAAGAAGTGGTCCCAGAAGACAAGAGATTACTTAAGATTTTAATTTCCATAATGTAGCCTTCAGAAAGGGAGTCAAATTCAGACCTTACATAAGGAGTGACTCAACGAAAGACTGAAACTGAAACAAGGCATCTGACTTTCTGAAGAGTTGTGGGTGTTCAAACAATAGTGAATGTGTTGCACAGAGTATGTTTCTTTCCTCTGCCCTGAAGGTAAACAAATATGGAGATCCCACCTTTTTAGAAGCACAAACATCAATTGCCAATTATTAAGATGCAAACACACCTAAAAATAAAATAAACTGGGTGTAGTTTATACATAGACCGTTTATCTACCAAAACTTTTATCTCATAGTAAGACAGACTAAAAAAACCCATAAAACTTCAAGAATTTCATACTGTTGGCTCCTAGCAACAGAACTGCAAGCCACACTCCCGTATATTGCACAACCACCTACACCAGCCTCCTGAAATATGAGGCAAGCAGCAGATTCTATGCCAGATTGGACACAGGTAGCAGAACCCAAGTGACCAACATCAATACACCAAGCCTCAGCAGCAAAAGAAAAGACAGACATTTGAAATGGCATTTGCAGGTGGTTTATGGCTTACGCTGCGTACAAGGGAACACGTCACTCAGAGAAGTTACTTCACAAGCCAAGACTGATTTTGCTGCCCTGTCTGCTCTTTTTCTTGAGGAATGCAATGTAAAAAGAAAATTGGTGGCATAGGTACATTCATCCATAGCCATCCGCTGTCCCAGACAGGATTGCTGCCTATACAATCAAAGGACTCACAAGACAGACTGGGATCAAGACACACAACCATGGCAATGGGATAGGACATATTTCTAGAGATAATGCAGAAAATCCCAATGGATAAACAGGAATGGAAAAAAGATCATTAGTTTTCTGTCACTCCAGTTTTAATACTGGAATGGGAAACCATGGGAACATCAGCCATTCCTACTGCTGGAAAAAGGCTTGGAGACTGTTGGTGTAGTGATTAATAAGCACAGGGCAATTACATAGCACAGGACTTCCTCCCTCCCTGGTCTCATTGCTGGAGGTGATCAGTCACATATTCTCTTCACTTTGGGAAAACAAGTCCTGAAACTGTAACAGGGGCCTGATTAGTGCCCAGATCCATGCAGATCATCAGGCCAGAGAGAACTCCAGAGACTCACTTTTCCTAACGTATTTAAAACCTGGTTTCTTTTTTTTTTTTTCTACTGAGTACCTTTGGTAGCCATGGTGGCATCCTGAGGAAGTGATAAGCAAAAGCATCGGGAAGTCAGGAATCTCCACTTTAAAATCCTCTCATAGGATTTTCAACAGAATGGTAGGATCTGGCCTGAAATGGGTACCTCAGGATTTAACTGCTTACTCATTCTGGGTTAGTACAAAGAAGGCAAAAAAGTTCCTTATCTAAATTCCACAGAGCAAGACAATACAAACTGCATCCAATTAATCAGCCCAAAATTCTGACACTCGGCATTTTGCACTATGAAAAGCAAAAGCAGGAGCGTAGGAAGGTTTCCTGGTTTCTTCAGACAACATTCTCCTCTGAACAAAGCTGACCCTTTGTGGAACCAGTGCCGCTGTTCCTACAGAACGTGCATGGGTGGGAACAGTTGAGGAGGGAGCCCACAGCAGGCAGAGCTTATCATGATTAGAACATTCAGGTCAAGCGCACATGGCCAACAACCCACTCAAACCCCGCAAAAGATAACAAACAGCCAATCTGCATGCACAAACATTTTTCACACAGATTTTTATCCATTCTATCACAGCACCACATAAGCATACAGGAGTGGAGAAAAATATAGAGGCCATCTTTTAAGACTTGCTCTAGCTCTGCCTCTTTCAGAAGATCAGGGTCTCAAAATCCAGATTTCATGTACAGCCACTAAAGCACCAACGTGCAAGAAGTCTTTCTGCGCGCCTCATTCTCCTGAGAATTGCTCTAAGTTACTCACCTCAAAGAAGGGCAAAACCCGCTTGCTTCAGACTGAACAATTCCAACAAAACTCCAGCTGTTTCCAAGGTGAGAAAAAGAAGAGCCTCTCCCAAGCACAGCACCCCTTTGAGTGCCCTCTTTAACATGGGCATGTTAAAGGGGCCAGTCAGCTCTGGCTCACTCTGCAGCACACAGAAAGAAAGGGAGGGAGGATGAAACACCATCGTCACACGTCAGCACCTTCCACTACTGGGACACGTTCAGATGCAGGATTATGTTTGCACTGGAACTTTAATACTGTCTTAAATGCAGAACTGAGTACTCAAAAGTTATAAATTTTCAGAATTGAAGCTTTTGGTGCAAATTTAAGTTACCCTATTTATAGCAATGCTTACTCTTTTCTGCAGAGCTTATGATATAGTCTTTAATTATATAATAACATATTGTAGTGCCTATTCATTCAGCGTAAACAAACAATTCTCAATTCTATAAAAAGCAACTTTTTTAAAATTCTGTCCTCATTGGCTTTACCATTTTTACTTCACTTACTGGAAACTTACTGTAAACATAGTTACTGAGTTGTGTGTGGTAGTTTTCAGACAACCATCACTGCAGCAGTAGAGTGCTTTCCAAATTTTAATAAATTTGTTTTCACAATCTCCGTTATGCAAACTGTGTTATTCATATCTTATAGAGAAAACACTGAAGGAAAGACAGGTTAATATGGAAAGTACCCACAAATTTTGAAAGTCCAATCTGAGGTGGCGATTTTTGCTTTTCCTAATACCTAGTGTTATACAATACTGTAGAACAGTGTTGCGGAACAGCTCCCATTAACTTTGATTGCAGGTACAGAAGTTCAGCACTTCTGATAGCATGATGCATGCTCTCAAGTTGGTCAATAGGAGAATGAGAAAAATATAACTAGTGGCCATGGTGCAAGTCTGCATAAGTAACTTGCCTAGTCTCTTCCAGGGACACTGTGAAAGGCAAGTAGTTCTCCACATCAGCATTCAGCAGCATTAAATCAGCCAGTCAGTCATTCTCTTTCTGTGATCCGCCTGACTTGCTGCATAACTATCCATGAGGAAAAAAAGGCCCTGCAACACGTGCCATCAGTCACTATGGAACTGTAACTTGTCCTTTGAGTTGATCAGAAATATAAAACAGCTACTTATCAGCTGAGTTATGCATTCTGTGCATCAAGTACTATGCCTGCTTGTAATTAAAGACTATAGAATATTGATATACGCACACTGTAGTCACTTTAGTTCTTTTATTTCATGTATTTTCAATGCTTGACTGATGTTTTCTTAGTACATTTGTCTCGTGTTCTCCTGATGGGAGTTTTTTTTGAGAATGTATTTTCCTTATTTCTTAAAGAAATAGACTTGCTTGTCCATTAAGTTTTGGTCTTCTGTCTAGTCTTTCCCCTCACATTTCCAGTGGCGTTCCCAGCCAGTCCCCATCACTCCCCTCCTGTTTGCCCATATGTATCCTGTACCTATCACAACCGTCCTACCCCCCTTGTCTCCACAGCTTTGCTCAACTAGCCTGCATTAGAATCACGCAGCTCCCTGTTGCAGTGTGTCTGCCCATAGGACTGGTCATTTGAAAGCACAAGACCACTGCCTTTGCCACATGCTCAGGGGATCTTCGAAGACTTTCAGCAGAGGTGATGATTTCAGAGCATCTGAACACATTCCAGTAGTGGAAGGCGCTGACACATGGCAATGATGTTTTCATCCTCCCTTCCCTTCCAAAGCATGTGCTGCAGAGCGAGCCATGGCTGGCTGCCCACTTGCCATGCCTGTGCTAAAGAGGGCACTCAGCGGGGTGCTATACTTGGAAAGGCTCTTCAGGCCCAGTGAGAGATGGCTCTCCTGTATCAGGCAAACCTATGTCACAGCTGCCTCATGCACAGCTGAACCTCCTCAAGCTATCTGAAGAGTGGGGTGGCTGAACACACCCTTCACAGCTGAGCTCCATCAATCCCTTGTGTGCACTACGTACAGACTCTGATGGGCACCAGCACCATGAAGGTGAGCAGTAGAAAGCTACATTTGATTTGGCACTCCACCTCAGGAAGCAAAGAAAGCAGAGCACAGAAACGACATGCTGTCTACAGTGAACACCACTGAGAAGAACTACTGCAGTGTTCTAAACTATAAGGAGCTGCTTGAAAAAAGCTCAGACACAAAGAAAGCTGTGTTCTCTGCAGCATTCAGAGCAGTGAAGGCAGCTATAGCCAAGAGTGGATCATTTTATGTCAGGATGTGGCAGAGACCAAGGCACAGAAACAGTGATATTGACAACGAACAATGATTTCCTACCATCACAGGAAAACAAAGGCACTCTCTTTCTAGGCAGTGTCCAATGCCATTTACAAAGAGGTGTTACCCTTAGCGTACAGAAGTTTTATGAAAACTACAGCAGTTTGCACTCTCCTCTGATACATCATGTGAACTGTGCCATTGCCACTAGCTTCCTTACATAGTTCTGCAACATCCCAGCTTTCTATTGAACAGGTGATTGTTTGGTGGACTGATGAATCATACACATTTCAGTGCCAATTACATTCAGACGTAACATGTATCTATACCTGTTCTTTATCGCCTGTAATCGCACCTCTGTTATCAACATGGCTCAGGTATGGATGAGGTCAGGAAGGCTGATGAAGAAAGGTGAATGCGAGTAAAACAAAGGTGATATCGGTGGGCTGGGGTAAACAGTCTGAAGAACTTGCATTCATTGTGCCACCTTACTTGGATATTTCAGCCTGTAGATGAGGAGTGTTCCTGGATTTTGGGTTAATGCCAAGCTCCCACAAAGCAGTGTCTGTGTCATGCTTCAGTCACCAACTGGCTCGGAGATTCTGTCCCAAGCTCTAAATCTGGCTCATGCCAGGTCTAGGATATTGCTTCAAATGAGCTGCCAATTAGTTTTTGGCTAATTTCTTCCCAAGCTTGCCAAGGAATAGAAGGTTTAGTAACAGGCAGTAATAGCCAGGCCTGATGGATTCAGGGTAGGTTTCTATAGCATCAGTCTCACTCTTCTGTGTTTTGGAACGTAAAAGAAAATTTCATCCCTCGTGGGAAGCTCAGTGTTTATCAATACAAAAACGAACACCTAACCAGCAGTATTTGGGTGACTGCAGAAAGCATTCTCCATACTGACAGGAATAGACTAGTTAAGCACTGGAATCAATATACCAAAGTGTTTGCTAGTCTGTCACTGGATGAACAGGTAGCCTGTCCCCCTTCCCTGTGCTTTTGCTCAGAATGAGCTGATGGAGACTAACAACTACTTTTATTTGTTTTGACTTTTTTTTTTTATGATATTTTTCCCCAGGTATGCTATCCTATGGACAGATATCATCTTGCCCAATTTGTGAGCTTTTTAGAGGAAGTTCTGTTGGTAGAGAACATTGAGAAGAGCACTTAAAAGTGCAATCTAAACCCACGCTATGCAAGATCCACATTAACACCGACTGACAAGCCAATTCTTTCTGCCTCAGCCCCCTTTCTCTGCAAAAACTACACTGACAGAGAAGTTAGAAGACAGACAGACAGAGACTCAACCGGTGCTGTACATAAGACAAGATCACTTTTTCCTTTCAAAATGTGCAAGGATAATATTACCTTTTCTGCCATGACATTTTATAATCACCAGAAAATGCTGTATGATGATCCTTAGTTCTTCTCTCAGTCACTGCTAAGCAAAACAGCTATCTACCACATAAATATAATGTGCATTCTCAGCTTCCAGAAACATTTGCTGTATTAAATTGTATCATATTGTGAGCATTTAATCAAACTGATTCACTTCAACACATTCCATTTAGAATAAACCTGAGATGCGAGTTGAGAGGTTATTTTTGTCTATGTTAACTACCACACATCCAATTAAAAAAAGTTCACCCTCATCAAACCAGTTTAATAGGATTGTCAGAACCCAAAAAACACACAGACCTGCAAAATTTCTAAACTACTGCTCCAGTGACTACCCTTATTCATTTTGAGACTGGCATGGGTTTTCACAAATAAATCTTCAATTCTGCTGAGTCGATGATAGCTTGAGAAAAAACTGCTTAGGTATGCCCTCTTTAAATATGAATGCATCACCTAATGTCACTATTTCTTTCCCTATGTAGTAAGCATTATAAGCAGTTCTGAACTATAGAAGTTCACATAGAACATACCTAATCCAACAGGTCCATAAGAAAAAGATTATAATACAGCTCTTTCAATTTTAAACTGTACACCCAAGCAACAACATGTACTTTAACATACAAAAAGTCACTATTTCAGATATATCCAGGATCAGAAATACTTGACTGATAAGACATCTAATCACCTCTCTCTCAACCGATTTGGTAAGAGCTAACTCATCTCCTACTGGACAAGAATCCATATTACTAATAAACAGCCACCACTAAAATTAATACTGCTATGTTGCGATATGCTCCACCACTTGAGTGCACAGGGGAGAAGAAACCATCCACAAACTGAGAGAAGGCTCCCAATTCAGAGTTTTGGCCCAATAACTCTGCCACATGGAAATGTGGAATGTACTCTACTGCTGTTCACCTCATGTTCGTTTGGTATACACAGAAAGATTTTAGTATACAAGACTGTCATTACAAATCAGCAATTTTTTATAGAACCATGAAATGTGTTCCATTAAAAGTAGTTGTTCCATGAGCTGCAAACTAATGAGGCCTGGTTTCTACTCAACTGGTATCTACTGCCTGTACCCTTATCAGAGCAGCTACAGCTTGTCACTGTCCTCTGTAAGCTTGAACCAAAAAAAACCTCCAATCTCTCTCACATTTCTATATTCCCCTTTAAATTCCTCACCTTCTTCCCCTGTCCCTCAACTAATGCCTTCCACATTCCCTAACCTCACCAGTCCACAGCACCATATGCTCTCTCCCATGCTTTCTCCTAACTACCCTCAGGACAAGAGCCACTACCTGCTGCAGCTGGCTCAAGCAGGTAAACACTGATCAACTAGTAAGTATGCACATGTCGACTTGCTGGTTAACAAGTAAAACAGAAGACAACTGTTGAACCCATCTTGCACCTTCCCCCCCTAAGAAGAAAAGGTACTTATTTTTGTTTCCTCTCTTCCACCCAGAGGCTGAGCTTTGTGGAACTTCAAAGAGCTCTAGAAGAAACCTTGAGATGTCTATGACACTGTCAAATTTGGCTGAAATCTACTAAAGTTGTTAAAATTGAATTGATAGCGTGATTACACAAGCTTTCTTTTCTTTGGAAAATAGGCTAAAAACTCAGTAACAGTCTTATTTATGTCATCCCTTCATTCCCATTCTTCATTTAAAAATAACAATTCTATTCTACTGCATTAGCTTATGTAACCCACCCCTGAGCCGAAGTAGTTGAAACTTTCAGTCTGTTTATTAAGTGTGGGTGTCTCTCTATATGTTTGTTCATTTTAAGGTGCTTGATATTATGAAAAATAATGGTGAGAAGAAGAATGAAACCAAATAAGCTTCACTGCTATCCCCCAAAGTTTCTGGACTGGTATCATTGTAAGCAAGAACTAAACTGCTTTTTCTCTAGCAAGCTGTCAGCTGTTCTCATGGTTACAGATCTAGGAATTTGAAATGACAGGTCACAGTTATGAGAACAAGTAGATTTATTTGGCATGTTTCTATCTAGTAAATAACATTCTCCTATAAAGAGGACAAGAGGCTGCTCTACATTATCATGGTGTTTATTCTCTGTGAAAACCACTTTTTAAAAAAATCTCTGTCCCGACAAAGAAGGTGCTAACCAGGCTCACGTGTTTTTTAAAATTGCTCACTCACAGAATGAAGACAAAAATATATAACTTCTGCACTCTCTGTTACTGTAAATGGACCACGGTGATTTCACAGCAAGATTCAACTGTGTATATACACTTCACAGATGGCGTGAAGCAATGGTAGAAAAAGATGCTTCCCATTTAAATGCAAAGGAAGGCAGGAATGTTAACTGCTTTCATAGGGTAAAACCTATTCTGTCAACTGGCTGTTTAAAAAATAACCGGTATTTTTTTACTAAGTTAACTGCCAAGATTTGTGAAGCTCCAGCTATGGCGTTATGCAAATTACATTAGCACAGCTATGCGCAACTGGTTTTCACAGAACCACAATTTCAGCTAACAGGACAGCAGCAGACAGACTTCTCTTACGCTTCCAACTCTTCATTGCTGAAGGGGTCTTCCTCTAGGAAAGCCATGGCAGTCCAGTTGCCAAAGCCTCTGTTAATTCCCACAAAATGAAATGCGGAATCTGTGCTGAGGAACTGGAACACCACCCACTGAGCTTCTCTCAAAGGTGGGCCTGCCTAGATGGGAACAGAGTTTTGTCCCTGCAGAGCTGGGCTAGAACCGTACTGTAATCACCAGCCATCAGTCTCAAGGCATCCACTCCTCCCAGCAGGGTACCTAACACTCCAGGGACATTGCCACAGACTGTGCTCCATAAGAATCAACCATTTAATGTTGTCATCATATGCCAGCTCATCCAAACCAGAATGCCCTGTGAAATGCTTAACTGAATCACCCATCCTCCTGGAGAGCTCCCCATTTGCTTTGTGAGCTGCCAGGGAGAACTGTCCTCTAGGGTCACAGTCAGGGACAGCGCTCCCAGGCTTACCATCCCAGGATTTAAGGCCTGGTAGCTCCAGGATGGCAAACCCTTTACACAGAGGAAGGGCTCTAGAGCTTCCTGCCTCTCACACAGACCCACACAGGTAGCTTGAGAGCCCACAGTATTTCAAGACCCAACTGGGTCTTGATTTCCAGGTCAACAATAGAGAGGTGTCTAGCCAAGAGGCCTGGGAAGGCCTTCTTCAACTTCGTTCTCAAGTTCCTGGGTCTGCAGATGGAAGCCTTGAAGCCCTGATAACAGAAACATTATCAGAACTTCTACTCCCATGGTAGAAGACCTTGGCAAGTTTCCAAGGTCCCTGCTAGGCACTGAGGAATCTGGTAGACAGTCCAGCAGTCCTCTTGAGTGCTGGTCCGAGGTGCCAGGGTCCAAATTGATTTCTAACATTTCTAAAGAAAAGTCTAAGGAAATTCCAATACAAGAAGAATTCTTAAATGTTACAATTTCCCATGAATTAAGGAACACCAAGTTTGGCCTACCTCTCATTTCAGTTCCCTTCAGAACATTAGCCTTTGTGTTCCCCTCCGAGAACAAGCCTTCATCTATTAAAATACATACACTAAAAACAACAAATATGAACAAAATGTGCCAGTTTACTTCCAAACAAAAATCTTCAAAATACAAAACCATTCCTCAGCTTATCCTAAAATTTCTAGTTCTTTTCACAGGTATGTGCCTGCCTTGAACCCAGAGCCACCTGTGCTAAAACACAGAAACTTACTCACCCTGCCTCAAGGTAAATGAGACAAAAGGACATCTCCTGTAAAGCAGAACCCACAAGAGGTTCAAAGCACAGGTTCCCACTTCGGCGTGCTACGTACTCCCTGTTTCACTGAAGAAACGGTGTCTGTAGAGGCTGGACAGCTGAGCGTAGGGATGGCTACTATCACAGCATTGTCCAGTACCAAAAGACATCAAACACAGGAACAAGCCTGTGCTGGTCTCCTCCACGTACCAGCAAGCCAATAGCACAGACACCTGAGATGAACTGCAGTGTGCCTGACCACAGGGAAAACAGCAGCTACCCAGGTTTTGAGCTCTCGCAGGGTAACACAGCAAGGAAGGGTGGGATAAATTAAATGGGCCAAATGTCTTATGGTTATTAGTCATAAAGCTGTGATACTTAGTTCTGCTGTTTCAGCATCCTAGGTACCAGTCTCAGCCCTAGCTTGCCAGCTTGCCACAGAAGTGTAATGAGATGAAGAACATCAGGTAGAATGCAGGCTCTTGGTGGGCAGTTAGCCCCATCTTCCCCTACACTGCAGTTATGGAAAAGTAACTATTTTAAAACACAAAATTTAAAAACACAAAATCAGCCGCCAGATGAGTGAATACTTACTTTACCAAAGAGACATTAACAAATCCTGCAGCTGCACTAAATTTGAGAAACCTGCAGAAACTTTTCCCAGAAACTGAATTCTCATAATACTATTGAAGTTCTCAACTACCCAGACACCTAAATAAATAGGACATCTCTCAGAGTTTAAAATATTTATAATACAGCTATTTTCAGTTTATCTATGAAACATTGTTAAAGACTTTCTGCTTTACTTTTAAAATTTGCTTCTCTTGTCATTAAAAGGTGACTAAAGCCTTTGCTAATTTTGCAGTGCCTAGAAACTTCATATAATTTAAAAGAAATACTGTTCACATCCACTTGTGTTGCGTGTTTTAGACATGTGATGTATCTAACGCATATAGTTTTAATGACTGATTTAAGACTCACTAGTGCATACAATACCTATGACTTCAGAGATGCAGAAGCAAAACCTCAAAGGCACAGCATGGCTTCTTGCCTGAAGAATAGTTTTTGCTTCAGCCTGTATTCACAGACAAGTTAACAAAGATGTCACGATGCCATCTCAGAGTTCTTCATATTGCAAAAGCGTCACCACCAAATTCTTGTGCCCTAGTAGCCATGCATACAGCCCACTGCAATAGCAGGGACACAGAGTCAAAAGATTCAACAGGCCTTTCCCACATTGAATTTCTATTCTTCTGCTACTTTCACAAAAATTCCACTAGCATAGCATGTATTTTAGAAGATAAAGCCAAACAGCAATGCCAGTAGCAATTGTTTCCCACACACACCAGATTCTATCTCAGGATCAAAAGTACGAATTAAGTAGTATTATTATGGGTTTCTCAACATGCAATATAACAAAGTTGTTATAGTTTGAAGCCTTCTTTTTTTCCCAAAACCAGACCACAAGTTGATGCAAACAAAACCAATATTGCGCACAGCATTTTAGCTCCTGTACTAGGTGTCCTCTAAAGCAGCAAACCCACAATTAGCATGAGAAAAGTCCAGCTGGGGGTATCACCTACAAGTTGAATTACCTCTTGCTTATACATTTTTTTCAAAACATATGTTCTGCTTGAAAACAATTCAGTGACAATGAGCAGGCGACAGGAAAGCAATTTAAGTTGCTTAAAGGTAGGAGGGGGAATTTGCTAAAGCAACATATTTCAGTCACAAAATCTCAAGAAGGATATTATAAGGAGTCGGGCAAATAGAGATCATGAAAAAGCAACTAACTATATGCCTTGAAAAGTGCACTTCATGGATGAAAGCTGCCAAATTACAGAGGGGATTTACTCAGAAGAATGTGTTACTGCCAGAACGGACAAAAGCATGCATTCTACCCATTTCAAGCTCCTCCCCATCTCCTGTCATGCTCGCAGCAAGAAGCGGCTCAAAAATTGACAACCACAGCCTCCAGGACTGGAAGAAACAAAAAATACCTGCTGGTAAATGCCTCGGAAAAAAACGTTAATTTGAAGCTCTAATAAAGGAGACTGGGGGAGGGGGGGGGGAAACAAAAACAAAAAAACCCACTTATGCTCAGAAGCCGTCCCCCCATGTTCCCGGGACACCAAGCAGAGTTTCACGGCAGAGAGGGAAGGGCGCACGCCTGGCCAACGTGCGGCCGCGCTCCCCGAAGGCGCAGCGCCCTGTGCGCCGCCCGGCGCTGCTGCGGGCCCCGGGACAGGAGTTTCCCGGAGTCCGAGTGCAGCTGGGTCACGGAAAGCTCGCTCCATGGCAGCACCCGGAGTCGCGGGGCCGCGGGGACAGGCAGCGGCCCCGGGCCGAACAGCGCGCCCCGGCCGAACCGCCCCCCCCGTGCTCCCTACCTGGGTGGTGTCCTCGCCGCGCTCCAGGTGCACGATGCCCTGGCTCCGGCACTCCGTGTCGCTCAGCACGTCGTCCTCCGAGTCCTCCAGGAGGGACGAGGAGCCGGTGGAGGAGAGCGAGGAGGTGGAAAGCCTGCGGGACTGCAGGTGCAGCGAGCTGTCCGTCCTCAGCCAGCCGCCCTCCGGGTGCGCCGGCCGCGCCTGCGGGCTGCCCTGCGCCTCCTCGCTCTCCTCGGCGG
>VZRW01006720.1:0-10624 GCA_013398125.1 Aegotheles bennettii
CACCCCCGCCCGGGGGCTGCTCGGGCCCGGGGGCCGCTCGCCGGGTGCGGGTTCTCGGCACCTCCCTGCCCTGCGCCCGGGAGGGAGAATCCCCCACCCTGCCGCTCTGCCCCCGGGAGTCCTCCGGAGCAGCCCTGGGGCTTGGCCTGGCACGGGAAGGGCTCTGGAGCTGCCCGACACCCCCCCGAAAGGGTTAACAGCTGAAAATGCTTCGCTTCTCCCCTTCCACAGGCAGGGGGGGTTGAGCTCTCCCCGGGCAGGTGCTGCAGAGCCGGTCTGGGCACCGCTGGGGGGGATCCCGAGGGGATGCAGGAGACACGGTGCTGCCGTGACCCCCGGCCGGTGGGGCCCTGTGACCCCTGGTGTTGGGGCCCTGTGACCCCCGGCGGGGGGTGTTGTGACAGTCACTGCTGGCTTGTCCTGGTTGGGCTCTCGCAGGGAGCCTCCACCTTGGGTCTGCCCCTTCCTCACCCGGACTCAGAGGAGCTGCAGGTGCCCCTTGCCTGGTCAGGCCGATTCCCTGTTCCCACAAGCCCCAGGCAGTGGCACAGCCCAGCCAGGAGGCAGAGTGTGTGTGTGCCGGGTGGCTCTGTGGCCATGAATTGCACAGTGGGCAAATGCTGAGGCTGTGGCTGAGCCACTTTGTGCGGGCAGGTCGGGCTCGATTTGGCCTTGACTCACAGTAGGAAAATGACCCATTAATGGCTGTCACCAACCGAGTCATCAGGGCCCTCCCTGGGTTGCGCTGTGCCAGTCCCACACTCACAGCTCTGTTCCCCACAGAGTGCTGGGGGCTCAGTGCAGTTTGGTGGGGCTGGATGGGTAACCCAGCACACCAGGGGGGGACCTGCCAATGGGAGCCTGTGCTGCCATGGTGGTCCTCCCCTGGGGGCCCAGGAGCCAGTTCCCAGCATGCTGCAGAGGTGTGGGAGGGCTCTGCTCTGCCCCGAGGATGTGTGCAGGGCTCCCATAGCAGAAGGAATTCGTTTCTTGGGTTTGAGTTGCAGTTGCCACAGGACAGGCAGAAGGGCCAAGGATCAGCATCAGGACCTGCCTGCCTGCAGGGGGGAGCACCAGGAGATGGGGTGTGGATGGGATGGCTCAGGCTGTGTGACTCCACTTGTGCTCCCTGGGAGCTCCACGGGGCTGAGGACGTTGCCTTTAAGTTTTATCCAGGGCTCTTTGTGCATGCTCCATCAGCTCCAGCCTCCAGAGCAGGGCAGAAGCTGCCAGGGCTCTCCTTTGGCTCTGGTGGGGGCTGAGCAGTTGCTGTAACTCGGTCACACACTGGGGCACCCCCTGGGCTGTGCCTCGAGCTGTGCAACAGCTCTGTGGTGTGGGGGCTGCTTGGCAGCCCGGGGGGGCTGAAGGGGACTGGGCAGTTCCCAGGCAGCCCCACGCTTTGGGGAGTGGTGTAAGAGAAGATGTTGGGGTTGCTTGGCCAGGTGGGGTCTGTCCAGGCGGCTTCCTGGCTGGA
The DNA here is from genome assembly GCA_013398125.1 of Aegotheles bennettii. NCBI lineage: Eukaryota > Metazoa > Chordata > Aves > Caprimulgiformes > Aegothelidae > Aegotheles > Aegotheles bennettii. The sequence goes on from VZRW01006720.1 coordinate 1,478, forward strand.
CCAGGGGTGTCAGAGGGGGGTGAAGTGCTTGGCCTGGTGAGGAGCAGTGGGGTGGGGTGGGGGTGGCCTGGCCATGAGCTGCTCCCTGCCTGCAGGAGCAGGTGCCTGCTGGGCTGCAGTGGGTGCCACAGAACCCTCTGCCCTGTTCCGTGTAACTGGGGAAATTGGCCCCCATCCATGGACATGTCTAATCCTCTTTGTGTCCTCGGGATTTGCTGCTGCAGGAGGTCTCTAGGCTGCCTTACCAGCACTTGGGTAGAAATTCCCTTGGTTTGTGCCTTTGAGTGTTGGTGTGGCTGCTGTGAGCATGCTCCTGCAGAGCTCCTGCTGCAGCACACCATGTCCAGCCCCCACCCTCCTGTCTTCTCTGGCCTCTTATCTCATGGAGATGTTTTTCCTGGTCTTGTATCCTTTCTGGAACTCTCCTAATTCAGTGTTAGACCAGATAAAGACAATCAGAGCAGAGGGGGTGCCCTGAGGAGCAGCTCCCCTCGTCACGTGCTGGGTCTGTTTGTGTTGTCTGCAGTTGTGCAGAGCAAGGCTTTTGTTCGAGGGCTCGCAGCCATGCCCTGGATGTTTCTTGCAGTGGCTGATCTGGTTTAGAAAGTGGTGGCATGGCGTGGGGCTGTGTGTTTGCTGGAAGAGAAGGTTCTCTGTATGTGGGAGTGGGGAAGTGACTGAGAAAAACATTCAGCCCTGCTCGGACGGCTGAAGCTATAGGGACCTTGGCCCTGGCAGAGCTCCGGACATTGCTTGGTGATCAAGGCTGTGCTTTATTCAGGACTGAGTCTGTGGGTGCCATGTTCAGATCAGGTCCATCATTTCCTTCCACTTAAGTTCCTGTCCCGTGTCCCTGCTCATGTTTCACAGCTGCTGTCTCCTGGTATGATGAGTTCCAGAGGCTCTACGACACCATCCCTTGCGTGGAAGTGCAGGCCCTGAAGGAGCACAATGACCAGGTTTTGCACCTCAGCTTCTCCCACTCCGGGTGTTTGTTTGCATCATGCTCCAAGGACTGCACTGTCAAGGTAAAGCAGAGCCCTCCCTGCTCTGGGTTAGTGGGGCTGAGCCATGAGAGAGTCTTTGGGGGTCTGTGAGGGGAGAGGCTTGACCAGGTGTCCCTGGACTTCACAGAATCACAGCATGGTGGGGGGTGGAAGGGGCCTCTGGAGATCATCCAGTCCAACCCCTGCTCAGGCAGGGTCACTCAGAGCAGGTGGCACAGGATCACATCCAAGCAGGTTTGAATGTCCCCAGAGAAGGAGTCCCCACCCCCTCTCTGGGCAGCCTGGTCCAGGGCTCGGGCACCCGCAAGGGAAAGTTTTTCCTCATCTTCAGATGGAACTTCTGTGCTCCAGTTTGTGCCCACTGCCCCTTGTCCTGTCACTGGGCACCACTGAGAAGAATCTGGCTGGAAAGAGGCTTTGGCTGGTTCCTGCAGGTGCTGAGCTGTTAAAGCCACAGAACTAATGACAGATGTAGCCCTCGGGGCTGTGGGTTCCAGGTCCAGCCCATGTGAAGGTGGCCAAGGTGCCTGCCTGGCTCTGCCTGCTGTCCCATTGTGCTGTGGGTCTAACAAACACTCTGGGGATGGTCCACTGCAGGAGTTGTCTTGCATGAGTGGTTTTCTGGGGAGAAATCTCTTGAGGGTGCAGAAGCAGCCTGCTGTGACAGTACTGGTCACTGCCTGGACACTGCCCCTGGCCGATGGAGAAGCAGGCCTGTGTGTAGCCACTCTCCAAAGCTGTTGGCCATCTTCTCCCAGGGGAACTGGCAGGGAGATAGGACTGGGAGGCTGATAAATAAGGTCTTTCTTTCTTGCACTATTGAGTGCTGGCAGAACAGATAAAACAGAACCACTCTCAGGCTTCTTGGCAGTTTCCTGACTGTTTGTCTATCTGTCTGTAGATCTGGAGCAACGAGCTGGACATCTCCCTGCAGCACAGCTCCAACATGAGGCCGTACAACTGGAGCTACACACAGTTCTCCCAGTTTAACTCCGATGACTCCCTCCTTCTGGTGTCAGGTGTCTTTGTGGGGCCTCACAACTCCTCCTCAGGAGAGATCGCCGTCATCAGCATGGGTAAATACCACCCTTGCCTCTGCTGGGGCTTTGGGGGAGGTGTGAAAGGGTGGGTACTGGTTCCTGTCCTCCTCGGGTGTGCGGTGGCCTTGGCCCCTGCTTCTCTTGCCTCCTACCACCCGTGCAAAGGGCTCCCAGTTGCAGTTCTGTAGGACAAACCTTGCAGGTAGCCTCAGCTCTGCTCAGGTCACACGTGCTCACCTGAAGGCAGCGTGGCACGTGTTTATTCTTGCTTAACTTCCATCCTGTGTGCCAGTCTGGGCAAGGCCAGAGTTACCTGCGGTACCAGGTGTCCTCAGGCCACTGTTTCTGCCTCTGGTGGTGCTGGTCCCACATTAAGGTCTTGCGAGGGGCCTTCACCCAGGTCTGCTTCCCCCCTTCTGCTGTGGGTCTGAGCCTGGCTCATCCCACCCCAATCACCCCAACCCACTGCTGGACATGGCAGGTGCTGCTGCCCCACTCAGAATGGCCCCGAGCCCTGGGCGGGCAGGGAGAGGAGGGGAGGTTCTGTGTGTGTTTGACTTCTTCTGGCCCTTGGGGTTTCTGCTCTGGGCCGTGCTCGGAGGAGGGCTGTGTGGTTGGACTGCTCTCTGGCCTTGGTGAGGCCACATCTGGAGTCCTGTGACCAGTTCTGGGCCCCACAGTTCAAGGACAGGAACTGCTTTGGAGAGTCCAGCACAGAGCCACAAAGATGATGGAGTGGAACATCTCCCTTGTGAGGAGAGGCTGAGGGAGCTGGGGCTCTTTAGCTTGGAGAAAAGGAGACTGAGGGGGGACCTCGTGAATGTTTATCAATATGTAAAGGAGGAGTGTCAGGAGGATGGAGCCAGGCTCTGCTCAGTGACAGGACAAGGGGGAACGGGTGCAAGGTGAAACACAGGAGGTTCCGGGTGAAGATAAGGAAGAACTTTGTCACTGTAAGGTGACAGAGCACTGGGCCAGGCTGCCCAGAGAGGCTGTGGAGTCTCCTTCTCTGGAGACATTCAAACCCTGACTGGATGCATCCCTGTGTGCCCTGCTCTGGGTGGTCCTGCTCTGGCAGGGGCGTTGGACTGGGTGAACTTTGGAGGTCCCTTCCAGCCCCTGACATTGTGATTCTGTGGCCTGGCTCCATCTGGCTGCCCTTTCATTTTGGTCTCCCTGTGGGTTCTCTCCCCACACATCTCTGTAGAAGCCATAACCAATCTGTCCCTGTAGCAGTGCCTGGTGGTGTGCAGTGGAGGTGCTCTGCCAGTGTCTCTCCTGTGGGCACCTGAATCTGCTTCCCGTGTCTTCTGCCCCAGTTTCTCCAGAGCCCTTGCCAAGGAGCCATCACCTCACTCTCCTGTTTCCCTTCCAGAGAACTTCACTCTGCTTTCCAGGGTGAGGAATAAACCCTACGATGTGTTTGGCTGCTGGCTGAATGAAACCAACCTGATATCTGGCAACCTACACCGCATCGGGCGCATAACCTCCTGCTCCGTGCTGTGGCTGAACAACGCTTTCCAGGTGAGCAGCCTGTGCTGTGGCTCCACAGCACCACAGCTTCCCACTGGCTCCTGGGGCAGGAAACACTGCGGAGGAGGCTTGAGTAGGGGCAGAGCAGCCCTGTCCTCCCAGTTTGTCTCCTCTGACTTGCCCTCAGGATCTTGAGCTTGAGGCAACCCTTGTGGGAGGTTTCTTCATGGTGGTGGTGTGGCCACTGCAATATTCCAGCTCCACCTTCAGACTCCATTAACTCTTGCCCCATGAATTGGGATGAGGGTTGAGTGCAGTGCCCTAGAGCACGCATTGCTCAACAGGAGGGTGGCTGAACCCCAGCAGGGTTGCTGAGGTCCGTGGCAGTGTGGAGCTGGACCTGGGACAGCTGTAGCCTGGCACGTGTCTGAACAGCGGCCGCTCTCCCACTTGGCAGCTCCGGGTGTTGTTCCTGGGAGCTGGAGTGGCCGAGAGGCTGAGCTCAGCCCTGCCTGTCTGTGCTGTTGTTTCGGTGGGTCAGGTGCTGTCTCTGCTGTGATGGGATGTGGAGATCAGTGCCTGCTGACCTTTGCTGCGTGTTTGCTCTCTGGCACTCGTGCTGCTTGGAGCTGTCCCTTTCCCCTGCTCTGCCTCTGTCTCAATGTCCAGCTGTGTGTCCTGGCATTTTGTGTTTCTAACGTGAAGAATTGAGCTGGCCCCGGGTGAAATCCTCCCCATAACCACATCTCTGTGCTGTGCTGACACTACAGTGTTAGCTCCTCCAACTCCATGGGCAAGGAAGGACCTTGCCCCTTTGGCAGAGGTGTTGGATTGCGGCCGCAGGCTGCCAGGGGGTTGGGCAGAGAGGGACCTGTGGCTTGTGTCTGGGAGCAGATCACCTGGCTGATCCTGTTGCGGGGTGCAGACAAGCTTCAGGAGTATGGAGTCCTCCTCCTCTGCTGCCTGTGGGCCAGAGGCATGGCACTGCACTCTGCTCTGATGTTAATCACAGAGGCCTGTTCCTGAAATTCCTGTAGAGCACTGAGCAGCACCAGCTGATGACCTCAGGCAGGGGGTGGCAGCAGTGCTGCCCAGCCCCTGTGTTTCCCAGCTCTGCTGTTCCCTGCCTGCAGGAGGTTTTTGTCCTGGTGTGCCCACCTCCGAGGCAGGAAGGGGTGCAGCTGTGCTGGCCAGCCTCGTGGGTGGTTCTCATGGTCAGTGTCCATGCAGTGGTGCAAAGAGAGGTCGGTGTGTGCCTGGTGTGTGCTGTGCTGGCTCCTCTTGGAGTTGTAGGCGTGATGTGAGGTGGTTCCTGCTCACTTATCCCTTCCCCTTGCAGGGCATAGAGTCCGAGAATGTGAATGTAGTGAAGAGACTGTTCAAAATCCAGAACCTGAACGCCAGCACCATCCGGACCGTGATGGTGGCCGACTGCAGCCGGTACGATTGCCCGGACCTGCTCCTGGACTACGAGGAGCAGCACGCTGCCTCCTCCACCTGCCCCGTCTTTGATCTCGGCAGTGACAGCGAGGAGGAGGAGGCCAAGCCCAAGCCACCTCCGGAGTCAGCAGTGCAGGACTTGCCAGGTGATGGGGGTGTGACAGCAGAGGACGGGCTGCAGCAGTTCTTTGATGATATCATGGAGGGCCGCGTCAGGCCTGCCATGACCGAGACGGAGCTGGAGACCAAGGTGGCCGAGCTGTTTGTGCGCAACAGAACTAAACCACCCGAGCTGAGCCTGCTCCCCACGGACAGCAGCAGCAAGACAAAGTACTTGATCTTCACCACGGGATGCCTCACCTACTCCCCACACCAGATAGGTAAGGCATGGGCTGCAGCTGGAGTCTGGATCTGGAAAGGCCCTGCTCTGTTTGCTGCCTGTCCATGGTGGCTGTTTGCTCAGGCTGCTGGATTCTCCCTGTGGGGGGCTCTGGGATGCCCCCACTCACTGATGGGGGGTCCACAGGGATGTTTTGTTGCTACCAGGCTTGGCACATGGTCCCACAAGAAGGTCATGGCGAGGGCTGAGCAGAAGATGGAGAAGGAACTCCTGACTTACAGACATCAGCCAGGAGTTGAGCCCAAGTGGGTGGGTGTAGGGGTACAGTGGTTGCCCTGACTGGGGTGTGTGGAAGGGCCTCATTCCTGTTCGTTGTGGGCATGGAGAAGGCATCAGGGCAAGACCAGTGCAAGCAGCTTGGAGTTCCCGTGCCAGGGCAGCCCTGCCCACCTCGCCCCATGAGTGTGGCTGCTGAGCCCCAGCCAGGCATGAGGCACCCCTGGTGCTGAGGGGCTGCAGTGGGACTGTCCATGGCAGGCAGGCTGCTGGTGCTCAGCCTCCATGCTCACTGGGGCACCAGGGACTGCAGCTGCAGGCACTGGTGCTGCCGGTGACCTCCTCCTGGGTTGGGACTCCCCTTGCTCATCTGCAGCTCTCGTGTTGAGGCACTGGGACTGGTGGAGGCTGGATTTGTAGGAGATCAGTGATGAGCAGGGGCAGGTCGTCTGGCTGCTTCTCCAACAGCCCTTAGAGCTAGCAGAGAGGTTCGTGGAAAGGACCAGACAGACCAGTAGGAGTGTGGGGAGGGAAGGAGAGCTGCTCCAGGCAAGAATACTCCTCTGTGTATCCAGACAGTCTCAGTTCCTTCTGCTGCTTGCACAATTACAGCCTTGGTTTCCTGCTGCAGGCTCTTCCGACCTTCCTGTCAGTCCTGCACCAGTGCTGCCCAGTAAGGCAGGGGAAGGCAGTTCCCAGAGCTGTAGGTGACTTGGAGAAGTGTTGCTTGATCTTTGCCCACCTGAGTTAGGAACGTGACCTGGGCTGAGCGTAGCCCTGCTCTGTGCTCCTGGGGCTGTGGACACACAGGTGGACCTCGGCTGGACCTCAGCCGGGCGTGTGGTGGGCCCAGCCCAGTGTTGGATCTCAATCTGCTCAGGCCCTGCTGTGGGTGATGGCTGGGTGTGGTGGGGGGGCAGTGCCCACCTTTGGACCCCACCAGCTCCCAGTGCAGCCTCCTGGGGCTGGGGCTTTGGTGCCTTGGAACCACGGTGGCTCCCGGGCCGGCACCCAGCTCCTGTGGCATGGACTGGCTGCTGGGGGGGTGAGCCCAGGCTCAGTTCCTCTGCTCTCCCAGCCTTGACTCCCTGCCAGACCCTGGGTCTGCCCATCCAGCCCCTGTGTGCCTGCTGCCTGTCCCCGAGGAGCTGGGACGGGGGGGTTCACTGCCAGGCACCGGCGCGCTCTCGCCCACTGCATGGCACCTCAGCGCTGCTGCAGGAGCTCCTTCAGCTCCAGAGGGGTCTCAGGGCATGGCCCAGGCTGCCCCCTGTGCCTGTGGGCACCGTGTGGCTGCAGCTCTGTGCTGCAGGAGCAGGGCAGAGGGTGGTGATGAGCAGCACCCACGGGGTGGGAGGGGGCAGGTCCCGGGCTGCCTGGGCTTGGCTGCAGTGATGCTGTGAAGGGTCTCGGGTTTGAAGTGTGGGGTGGTATCACCCCTGCCCTGGCAGGGCTGGAGTTGAGGGTGCTGGGCAGGGAGTCCCTGAGAGGCGATGAGTCTTCCAGCTACTCTTGGAGCATTGAACCCAGGTGTGCCCAAGGGCTGCTGAGGCCTGCAGGAGGCCTCCAGGAAGCCATTGTGAGTGGGCTGTGTTTGGAACCTCTGTCTAGAGCTGGAAGAGAGAGGGCTCGACCCAGAGCGTGTGCCTCCCTGTCAGGGAGTTCAAAAGCTGTAAAGCACTTGAGCCCAGTTTGGGTTTAAACCCCTGCCCTTGGTGCTTTCTGGGGATGACACCCTCCCTGCGCTTGCTGGTGGCAGAAGAAAACACAGCATCTGCTGGGCCTTCTACGGGCTGGATGTTGCAGGAAACAGGCCCAGCCCAAGGATTCATTTAGGAGACAAACCCTTCTGCAATCAGAGTGCCTCCTGAGCCACCCTCCTGGTGCCTCGGGGCGGGCTGGGCCAGGCGAGGGGTCAGCAGCTGAGCACTGGGCACCTCCCTGGCAGGGACTGGCACAGCCAGACCCCCACTGCGGGCAGTGTCCTGGCCAAAAGCACCACTTGGAAGAGCTTGAAGAAGCCTTGCAGGGACAGCAGCCCTGTCCCAGTCCTTAGCAGCACTGAGGGGAGCAGCTCCTTGCAGCCTGGGGACTTCCACCAGCCTTGGGAGCCACCTGGCTCTGCTTTGTGTCCCCTAGGGATTAAAAGGATCCTGCCCCATCAGATGACGACTGCCGGGCCGGTGCTGGGGGAGGAGAGGCGCTCGGATGAGTTCTTTGACTCACTGGATCACGTCATCGACATCCACGGGCACATCATTGGCATGGGCCTGTCCCCTGACCACAGGTGAGGGGCACTGCAGGGGGCAGCACGGCTGCTCGGGGGGGCCACAGGAGCAGGGATGGCTGCAGTGGGTGACACAGGGTGCCTGCATGGGCCTCTCTGCTCTTCCACGTCCCCCTTATGCCCTGGTGCTGCTGTGTAGAGCCTGAGCAGCTCCCCAGAGCTCAGCAGTGATGCTCTGCTCCTCACCCTGTGCTGCCCAGCCCCGTTCAGGGTAGGAGCAAGGAGCCTCCTAAGAGCAAACCTCAGAGCAGTGGGGCTTGTTCCTGAGGCAGGTCAGCACACCACCACCCTGAAAGTCACAGAATCCTAGGGGTTGGGAGGGACCTCGAAAGATCATCCAGTCCAACCCCCCTGCCAGAGCAGGGTCACCTAGAGTCCATCACACAGGAACGCATCCAGGCGGGGTTTGAATGTCTCCAGCCAAGGAGACTCCACAGCCTCTCTGGGCAGCCTGGTCCAGTGCTCTGGCACTCTCACAGGAAAGAAGTTCTTCCTGATATTCACATGGAACCTCCTGTGCTCCAGTTTGCATCCATTGCCCCTTGTCCTATCATTGGACGTCACTGTAAAAAGCTTGGCTCCATCGTCCTGCCCCTCACCCTTTACATATTTGTAACCATGGATGAGGTCACCCCTCAGTCTCCTTTTCTCCAAGCTAAAGAGCCCCAGCTCCCTCAGCCTTTCCTCAGAAGGGAGATGTTCCACTCCCTTCATCACCTTTGTGGCTCTGCGCTGGACTCTTTCAAGCAGTTCCCTGTCAGATGTCACAGGATTAAAGAGCCTTGACCTAGGGCCCAGCAGCCCAGTTGTGGTGGCCCTTCCCTTTCCGAAGGGGGCAGAGTGGCTCAGTTCCTGTGTTCCAGCCTGGATTTTGGTGAGCAGAGCTGCAGATTTGCTGAGGACCAGAGGAGCTGCCCGGTCCCTGCCTGCCTGTGCTGTGTGCTCACAGCTCCCTGAGCTGCCTCATGTGTGACGAGGCACAGGGTGACCCCTGTGCTCCCTCCCAAGGTACCTGTACGTGAACAGCCGTGCCTGGCCTCGGGACTGCGTCATCTCCGACCCCATGCAGCCACCACCCATCGCCGAGGAGATCGACCTGCACGTGTTCGACCTGAAGACAATGAAGGAGGTGAAGAGAGCCCTGCGTGCACACCGGGCTTACACCCCCAACGAGGAGTGCTTCTTCATCTTCCTCGATGTCAGCAGGGACTTCGTAGCAAGGTGGGTGGGGGTGGGCAAGGTCCTGGGGCCTTGGGGGTGGCACAGGGGGGTGGCTGGTGCTGG
>VZRW01006732.1:11172-173552 GCA_013398125.1 Aegotheles bennettii
GCCCAACTCTCCAGCCTATCAAGGTCTCGCTGAATGGCAGCACAGCCCTCCGGTGTGTCAGCCACTCCTCCTGGATTTCCTGTGTTCTCTGAGAGTTCTGAAAACACAGATATAATTATTCATTCTTCATTTGTCATAGGATTTATACTTCGTGTTGTCAAAAAAATTAAAACATATGTTCAACATTTTCAGTTAACTCTATGCTAGATTAGTCTTGACTACAGTGCAGTAAGGCCTGAAAAACTGCTGGTTTTGAAAGAATGAGAATTAAGCCAAACAAACTGGAATATCCAGAAGGAAAATTAGTTGGGACTGGAAATCAGTACCTGCAGTCTTCATTTATATTGTCTGCACTAATGACTGAACACATTACTCTCCAGTCTGAGAATGAGGAGTGGGCCACTGTATGATCTCTTCATTTTTTGTAGTCATGCACCCTTCATGATTCAAATTCCAAATGTTTTTAAAAACACAGTTTAATAACCCCAGGAAACAATTTCCACAGCTTTGTAGTCCACTTGTCATCCTCAGACCACACTTTGGAAAAATCTTATTTAAACCAATTATGACTAACTAAATAGTAAAGTGAAGAATAAAACAAATCTCTGTGAGTTAGGCACAGGAGTACAGTGCAAGGACAAAAGGTCTCTGTCTGAGACTATCCCAGGGCTCCAAGAAGAACTGATAATCAGTCAGCAATATTTATTCCATAGACACCTTTTCTTGGTCACTTCTTCTGTTACACCCAGTCTAAGCACATAATGGTCATAATTCAAATGTTAGAATATAGTCTATGTTACTTTTAATGAGTTTGAAAGGCTGAGGTATAAGAGCAAAACAAGATCTAATGGCAAAAAAAGAAATCAAATTCTTGACTCTAGATGGGATTAAATTACATGTTGAAACATCTCAAAATTATACCACTAAAGTCACTCGTAAATGGAACACAAATATGTCATCTACCACTACAACAGCACAAGGCATATAAGATGCTTTATTTTTACTTCACTACCCAAGCATCAAATCTAGGAATTGTTCAGTAATTTCTAACAGGAATTCTACAGAATCTTATACCTTTAAACAAACATTGCCAAAAACCAGGCTTTTTATGCAAAATTCATTTTATCTATGTTTTTAATTCTGAAAATGTCTCATAAGAATTTTTGTTCTAACTTAAATTTCATATATTTCATAAAAGTCATATACGAAAAGTTTAATGGGCCTTCATGCTTGAGAAGCAAAATATAAGTACAAGACACGCATCTGTCATTCAGACGGGTTACTTTCAGCTTGCCTCTGATCTAACCTCACATTGTTTTTAATGTTCAACTGACACATCATAAAGGACTTGGATGTAAGAGAGAGATTAGACAGAAAGGGCAAGTAGGACACAGGTAATTGACCGTATGTGGGAAGCTTCTCTACTGAATTTAAAGAACCAAGCATAAAACATCACTGCTCATCAGTGGAAGACTGGAAGAGGAAAGCAATAGACAACGGTTTGAACAAAAAACATCCGCTTCCCAGTGAAAGATAACGGGCCACTTTTTACAGCTAGTCATTAGGGGGATTTTCTAAGGCAATAGGCTGCATCTCTGTGCCCTTCTGTGTTTAAGAAGCAAAAAATACAGGTATTCAAAATCAAGTGAGTTAAAGCAGGTATATATCTAGTTAAGTTATGCAGTAGTAATAGTAGTAGTAGTAGTGATATGACAAAAACTGGCTGAAATTAAAGAATAATTTGGCCCATTAGGGAACAAATAAATATCTTTCCCAAGTATTCTGAATTCTTTTGAAATTATTAGTTACCTAACATTTTTCTCTTCAGTTTGAGTTTTTTTACTTGTTAGTCATTTTTAAGTTTTGGTTGCAATATTTGGCTGGATCAATTACTGTTCAATACCTACCTCTCACATGCGGCTCCAGCTGAATATGATGGAAGCTCTGTAGGCAGAAAATTGGTGTAAGTAAGCATGAAAGCTTCCCTTGAGGGTCATTTAGCCTTATTCCTTGCTGGCTTTAGCTCTGTCATGTCTCTACACTGACTCCTAACGCAGGCAGAAAATATTTCTTGAAGTCATTGACTGAATTTTATCTGCTTTTTGCAGGTTCCAAAGTCTTTCAGATTTTGAGAGACAAGGTCCTGTTTCACATATAGGACCATAGCTCACAGGTAAAGCTTTAATTATCTTGGAGACAGAGAGATGCTTCAGTAACAAGGGACAGATCTGCAGAGATGCTCTGCTTTTATTTCTGAAATGTCATTCTGTGGGTGGTTGACTGAGTGGGGAGGCCTTCATCTAGAAGCTAATTTTAAAATGTCAGTCAAATAGGTATTGGGTCTTTATGAAATGCCGTGCCACAGCAGCTGAGATCAAGACTAAGTTCTATTTACTGTGCTGTATATGTAGAAAAGAAATAAACAAACAGGAAGGATGTCTCCACTTCTAGAGGTAAATGCACTTGTAGTCCTGTACAGTTGAGCTTGTTCTGCCACGGGAATACCTGTACTGTTGCCAAGACCTATGCCAACAGTCTATCTATAATCACATCCTTGCACATAGACATCTTTAAAGCTACATGTAAATACAAGACAAGACATTAGTAGGTCAGATAGGAAATCACCACTATTGTGACAGGAAATGAGAAGTGCCCTGTCTCCACTAAGACTGTTACAGCAAGAGTAGACAGATTACAGCAAGAGTAGGCTGATTCCAATTTATTTTGTCCCAGTACCATACCTGAACAGTAAAAGGAAACCACAGAAGGAAATCAAGGCATGATTCACATCCTAAGCATAGACTGCTAATGCCATTTGAGGTGTTTTAGAGTATCTTATCACTCTCTACAACTACCTGAAAGGAAGTTGTAATGAGGTGGATGTTGGTCTCTTCTCCCAAGTAACAAGTGATAGGACAAGATAAAATGGCCTCAAGTCGCACCAGGGGAGGTTTAGGTTGGATATTAGAAAAAATTTCTTCACAGAAAGGGTTGTCAAGCATTGGAACAGACTGACCAGGGAAGAGGTAAAATAACCGGCCCTGGAGGTATTTAAAAGATGTGTAGATGTGGTCCTTATGGACATGGTTTAGTGGTGGACTTGGCAGTGCTAGGCTGGCAGTTGGACTTGATGATCTTAAAGCTCTTTTCCAATCAAAACTACTCTATGACCTTGGCTGGCCTTCAGCTGCTACACCAGCAATACAGCTATCTCCCTTTTTTCTTGTGTAATATCTGTCAGCCTCATTCAGATCTCAGGGATGCCGTGTGGCATCTCTAATGAAAGTAAATGCCAATGTTTAGGCAGCTCAGTTGAGCCCTTTGGATTAATATTTGGCAGCCCAGTTGTGTTTCTGAAGATCACATATTTCCTCAAATAACAGAAACAACAAGCATAAATACTTAACCCCCAAGAGGAATAGCTGGCACTAAAAATAGTATATCCTAAAGCATTCAGTCCTAATCCAGCTCTCTTACAGCAAAATGAAACAGATTTTTAATGGTTCTACCCACTTTTGCAAATTCTATGTTATATATTCAAGGCACCTCTCACAGGAAGCCTTACATCTGCAAGCTGAAAAGCCATACCAACCTCAAATAAGTTTGATCCAATCAACCATGAACAGAAATCATGTGATCATGCCACTTTTTCACTGTGAAAGTTCCAATGATGCTCAGAACAGCAGATATCTTAGAGTCAGATTCATTTCAATGTCCAGTATTGCCTACTTTTCACCATAGGCTGTAAGGAGATTCAAGATGATTATCTGAGTTCTACACATCTAAATCATAGGCACATGAAGCTAGGTGAAATGAATGCAGCCTTTGTGCAAGTTACACCACTACCAAACCAACCCTGAGGTTGCCTATTGCGAAAACTACTACGGAAATGCCTATAGCCTGGCATTTCCACTTTCCAAAGTACCTTAACTTTTAGTCTATGTGACATACACTTCCACCCACAGTCACTACTCTAGGAAAAACTTTAAAAGAGTCATGAAAAGTAAAACAGCAGCATAGCCACTGACAATTGCAACAAATCCAGAGGATATCTACTTTCTTAGGCTTTCAGGCTCTATATGCACATATGTAAGCATTCCAGATCCTGCATTCAAACAGAAAGACACAGGGCCAAAAGTTCTGTTTTCAACTGATGTCAAATGATACATATATGTCTCAATGCAAACTGGAGAGATGGAATAGTTCCTAACTATGCCTTTAGCAAAGGACCTAATTATAACAATTAGGCAGTACTATCATCCAAAGAATTAACGCATTTAAGGCAAAGAACCTGGGAAGAAATGTCCTTCTCAGATAGCTTTGACTACCAGTGTCTGGAATCCATTCCATTCTCTGAACTGAATTGATTGGCATTCATGGAAATAAGTCCAGATAACTTCTTAAGAGTAACATGGCAATGAATGTGGTTGCCTTCCTCTTGTTAAATGGGAAAAAGAAAATATCAAATTGCAGTTCACTTCTACAGAGCTGAAATTATATGTCATTTCTAAGATCAATTTGGTCAAACTGTTATAACACTGCCTGTCTGATGCTTCAATATCTATAAAATAGAGCAAATGATCAGTGAGTCTCAGTATTGGTCACTACTAACAGTTTGGCTTTATGCCAATGCGATTACTGACTGATGTCATAACTTACGAATACTGGTATAGTGAAGCATAGTTGGAACCTGGTCTAAGGTATGCACTTTGCATATACAAACCAACTAAACTTTATTTGAAGAAACAAAATGGCTGCTCCTTTGCCAAGACTATTTGTGTTAGTTTGTTCAGTATGACCTTATCTGAAACTGCTCAAAACAGAAATGCAAAGAAAAATATCGTCAGCTGAGTCAAAGCCATGTTGCATTTAATAATTTTCAGAGACGGGTTTTCACGGTAATAAAAATAGAAACAAGGGACTGGTACCATAAAACCTGTCAAATAAATGTAAAAAGGACATAAACCCCCAAAATAGCTTTCAAATAAAATGTCACCACAAGATAAAATACAGCTTTTGGGCAAAAAGAGAGCCTTATCTCCAGCAACTTCCATAAATAATTCACTGCTAGCTTGTAAACAATAGAGAAGCACAGTATGAATGCCAAAGAGGGTCTTTATATGTCATAAAGCCAGTCAAAAGTGCACTTGCTACAGCAAGTCTGACTGTGAGCTTTGATTTGCTGGAAAAGAAACTGCTATGCTGAGGTCATCAGTTAGTAGAAAACAATTTCCCTCGTACAGAGAAGGAGACTTACTGCTGGGCTTCTGACACGGAAAGATTGGATTTAAAAAAAAAAACATGACTGCATAATGTGGGCTTGCAGGGGGAGACAAATGTTCTACACACCTTCTAAATGACCAAAGCTGAAAGAAAATGTATCATCTTCCTTTAATGGCTAGCAAAAGTTGACATTAGTGTAGTAGGTTTCACATGCTGCTGCAGTCACACTTTAAATATACAACTGATCTGATTTGTATCCTCTTTCTTAACTGAACTGCTTCCATGGAAAACTGAAGCTGCTCTATTTGTTAAGTGTCAGGCTAAATAATTCAAATGGCACAGATCTGGAGTTCATTTAATGAGTATGGTTTAAAAGATAATTCCGTCTGTCATTTGGAAAATCTCAACAGAAGAGAGAAGCCAAGGCTGTTGCAATAATGTCCCTTTCACTTCTAGACTGATACAGCAAGTGAATGAAAAACGCCAATAACCTGACAAAAAGCCATATAAATATTGAATGTGTGTACAACACCTTTAATACCTCAGTCCTCTGAAGTGATAAACACAACTGACACCATAACAATTACAATAAAAATAACGAGGGGATGGAGACCATGTGGAGAGAGTAATGTAAGCTTTGAAAATCCAGTGAAGAAGACAACAGTGTGAGGTTATATAGTGCTGGGCATGTGATTCAACTCTTGACTTCTTTCAGAAGTCTTCTACAACGCTTTGAGTTTCATCTGTAATTGTTCTGACCTGCTCCACCTCTCAAAAACTTGTGATGCATACTTTCTTGACACCAAAGGTATTTCCAAAATGGGGTGCTATTTTTTCATGTGCAACTTGTAAATTTATTCAGACGGACAGTTCAGATTTTCATTTGTCCACAGTTGAGAAACATATTCTCTGGCAAAGGAACTGGCTTTTTAAAAGGGAAGAAAGAAGCATCCTGATTTCGAGCAATGAAAGCAAAAACATGGGCCTCACAGGAAGAGACACAAAAACAATCATTTGCATAGTGCCATTTGCATTAATCACCTGCTTGATGCTTTAATAGAGTGATTGCAGAAAAAGCTCTGAACTTAAGGACCTTTTAAAAGGATGTATTATGTTAGTGGAGTTTAATAACAAGCATCCTTCTGATGGGTTTCAAGAGCTTGTTTAAGTCATATATTGTAACCCAGAAAAATTATGAAAGTAAGTTCATGATGCTGTCACAGAACTGACTTGACTAAGATCTCAGTCCAGGACATCACTGTTTTCTCAGAAGAATCATAATTTTGAATTCAAATCAAACTACACCTGAATCTTTTTAGGTCTTTAAAAAAGACATCTCAAACTTTTCTGTTGTTAGCTTGCATATCTTGTTCTTGACAGGAGGGGTAGTTAAGACATAAAGAAAATGCAAAAAGAACAACACCAAAAAAAGTTTTGTATTTCTTACCTGAGCCAAGCAAAATGTGAATTTCCACTATCAAAACACATAGCCAGTACTGATCTGCCCACATGTAATCACCCACCTCATATATATAGCTCGTAGTTCCCTGACTAAGCTGAATACATGCCCTTGATCACACCCGTCCTCCCAAACTAGAATAACACTTTTCCTTGTACAAAATTTTGTGTCCATTTGCAATGGAAAGGCTCTTTGTTGCAGACAAGACATACACAGAGCAGATCAGCAAACTGCCTGTCTGCTATCTTACTTCCCCTCAGGTCCTTGAGTTAGATGAATCTTTTCTTCCCAGCTCATACCTTCCCATAGCCTCCACTGCTGCAAGGGAAAAGGGAAGCGTATACCTATCTACAGGGGAGTGTTTGCTCAGCTGTGATGTCAGCAGGAGCTTATATCACAAAAAATAAACAAACAAAAATATAACATTTGAAAGGTTCAGAGAAGCCACTTTCAGCCAGCTACTGGGAAGTCTCGTCCCCTTTGTATTCTTCTGTGGTTGCACATCTGAGATTAAGCAATGACGTTGGATATGAACTGGGAAGAAGCCTCAGGTTGGTTTCCTTCTGGATTCTGTTGCTCACCAGTTGGTATGTGTTCAGTCTCACTTTTGCCCTTCCCTAAAGAGAATAAGAAAGCCAAAAAGGTCAGACCTTCTGTGGACAAGGAAGAGCCTATGTCTTCTGTTCCGTAGTCTCTGTTCCAGGCTGTGATGTGTCATGTACAAGGGACTCATCACACTTGATTTTCAGAACATTTCCAAATTGCTGCCCCTCACAACCCACCCTCCAGCAATCACAGGCCTAAATAGTAGTAGATGTCATTAAAAAACAACTGTTCATTATGTTTGAGTGTCTTCAAATGTGAAAGGTATGCTTTAGCTCCCCTTGTCAATAGGAGTTCCATCTCTCCTTTACAGGTATCCTCCAGTCTGTCTGTATCTACAGATGCCCAGCCCTATCTATAGGGCAGACCCCAAACCCACCCCTGTAAGATTAATGCCTGTGAGGTACTGCAGTCTTTTCTGGGATATAATGAAGTCACTTGGACTTCTCTGTGCCAGCGTGAATAAACTTTCAGCCCAATAGAGCTTTAAAATCAATCCTAGAAAAAAAGTTTATTTACATAGTCTAGTTAAGCTCAGCTCCTGGCATTTGTTCACTGGGATGCTTCTTTCCTTGCAGACTTCAACTAGGAGAAGGTAGGGGCTCATTAAAGCTTGAAGAAGACTCCTAGACTATCCCCTTGCTTGGTGAAATGCAAGACAAAAATAGGTTACAAGCCACAATTTTAACAGCATTACCTCTAATTTATTCAGTTCAGTCCCACTTTAAAGGGAGTCCTGTCTCACTGCATTATCTCTCACACCTACCGTATCTCATTGCCACATTCCCATGTGCAGACCCCAAAAAGAGCTGGTTCAGCAAAAGCTAACAGCCTTCAGGAACAGACCTAGCTCCACTCCTCAGTGCAAGAGTGGAAGCCAAAACACAATGAGTAACAAACTGGAAATAAATTATTTCAAGTGTGAAGGGTCAATTAGGAAAGTGACTGAGTTTGCATTTCTCAGAGAAAGTGTCTCTTCTTGAGCGTCCATTGCACGTAAAACAGTGAATTCTCTCTCTTGCACCTTCTCTGTCTACCTCCACTCCTCATTATTTTCTTTGTGCTTTACAGCATGGCAATATTCAGTCAGCCCAAAGGCCAAAGTTCTAGATTTTGGGCTTCCCCACAGAGACCAGCCAGTCAGTTATAATCAGTGTAAGCTTTGCTACCAAGCGTTGTCTGTACCTAGCACTAAAAGGAACAAATATCAGAATGGCCAGATTAAATCTTTATGAAGTCTAGTTTAAAAATTACTTACTTCCTCAATGTTGCTATTTTACTAGTATTTGCATTTGCTGATCTAATCTGTCACAAAATTACTAATTCTGTAACACGGGCAAAAAAAGAGTCAGATGTGATCCTCTGATGAGGTTCAGGTGAAATATTTCAGTAACAGGGAAGCATTAGGGCTCTGTACAAGGCACTGCCTTGACTTCATTTACAATGCTTTGAATATCAGTGTTCAAAGAAGATGAACACAGGCTACAAAGGACTAATATAAGGGCTGCAAAGTTATTTGGGTGAATCAAAAGCCGATTTTATTAGGTGAGGAGAAAAAATATGTGTTTTAGGCAAGTTTGTAAAGTTTAGGAGTAGATTTGGTTTGTGCTTGGTAAGTACAACATGATTTGCATTAAACTACAGGAAGAAGTGCAGCTTTTTAATTTAAAAGTCTCTGTAGGTGAATGAATAAATGAGCATAAACTGAGCATTAGCATTTATTCAACAGCTCCACAAAGGGAAGGTGGCTCTGTTCTGCAGCAAAGTGAGAGTGTGGAATACTTTCTTGAAGAATAATATGTTCTGGCAAAATTAGAGGGTTTTAACACAGGAAATGATCAGATGGGAAAAAGATGTTACATAGCATAGCAGAGTCCTGAACTCAGTAATACAGGAGGCCACTTCCTGCCATAACTCTTTCTCAGAATGATGAACCACCACCAAGATAGTAACAGGCATTGGGGTTAAACTTACAGGGGTGCCTACAGGGTGAATAGTAATATGAGAGAAGCTGTGTATCACTGATGGTTTCTTATATACCATGATTAATTATCACTTTTAACTCAGAGAAAAACAGTATGCCATTATTTTGCTAGACAAATATCTTTTTAACACAGCTATATATTCTCATTTAGGGCAAAAGATGCCAGTAAAACTAGGCACACACATATCCTCATCCTAAAATGAATGCTTTATGTGACCTAGTTCTAGGAAATATAAATCAAAGGCTTTTACTGATATATATTGAACACTGTATGTCTTACTTTATATAAATTTAAATGTGTAGTACGAAATGCCACCTTCTGAAAATTTCTGTTTGCATGGGGAATAATGTAGTTTAGAGGCAAGATATAATGGTTTAATATCTGAAACAGACCTATACAAGCAAGCTTCATAATAAGGATTTATTTTTGCATTTATTCATCAGACAGAAAATAAGTGCATCTTTTTTTCCTCTGTCAGTGTAACTCAGCAAAGAAAAGGACAAGGTATCATAGTAGATTACTTAACATATATTTTAATAATGTAGTTTAAATAAAGATGCAAAACTCCTTATCCAACATTGGCAGCATGCAGTCAACCTCAAAGGTTACCCCATGTACTATAGTAGTTTCAAGGACATGGTCCTCCAACACCTTAAGTATTTCCACTGTATCATTTCTGAAGAAGTTTTCTCCTTTTTCCATGTCTGTTGTGTGTCCTGTCACAAAAATTGCTCTCTTATGAAGGGGGTGTTGCCTTCCCTTACTGGGAAGGAAAGGGAATGCAGAATAGGGAGGAAGAAGGGCAGGGAAAAGCAGGAAGAAGAAGGAGGAACACAGTAATTTCTAACCCTGCTTCCTTCATCACTGAAACTCCTCCTAAGTAACACCATCAGAAGCAAATGTTTCAGGATAAGGACCTGTTGTGGGCAAAACAGTTTCAGCTTGGTGAATTGCACTTAATGTAATTTATTGCCAATTAACATCAGTTTTTAATTACCAATTCAAGTATTACGAAAAACAGGAAGACGAACAATTAAACAAACACTAAAGGAAACATCTCTCATCCCCTCCTCTCCATGCTCGGTCTCAGCCCAGTGCCTCTCCTCCTGCCTTCCCTTGCTCTCACAGTGCACGGTGCCAGCCACCCTGCTGCCTTTGGAGGGACAGTGGACAGCCCAGGACAGTGTTGCTCCTCCTTCCTCCTTCCTCTCTCTCCTCCTCTGTTCTGTCTTCTCACTGCTCTTCTGCTCCATCATGGGAACCAATGGGGAGTCGTTGCCCCCACGTGGGTGAGCGCACAGCCCCAGTCCCTCAGGGTGACCCAGCCCCAGTGTGGGTCCCTCAGAGGAGCCTCCTCCTTCCAGAGGTGGACCTCCAGAAGTGTCCCACTCCACCTGTCTGACCCATTTCTTCCCCCCTCACAGCTGCTGCTTACCCCCAGCATGTCTGCTTGACCCCATGTACCCTTCAGCAGGCACCAGCCATCCGTGCTGGTCTCAAACCTGGCTGGAACTGGCTGAAACTCTCTGTGACAGGCAAAGCATAGCTCAAGCCCTCCTCCTACCCAGGCACTCCATAGCCCCACAGCCATCCCTGCTGCTACATGCAAGACCCAAAAAAAGGAGATCAGTAAAGAAGGATGTCAGCAATTCCTTCATCAGAAGATGGATCAAAAGAGTAAAAGATTGTAGCAAGGTGGGTGTCAATCTTTTTTCCCAAGTGACAAGTGATATTACAAGAGAAAATGGCCTCAAGTTGCACCAGGGGAGATTTAGTTTGGATATTAGGAAAAATTTCTTCACAGAAAGGGTTGTCAAGCATTGGAACAGGCTGCCCAGGGAAGTGGTGGCTTGATAATCTTAAAGGTCTTTTCCTACCAAAATTATTCTATGAAGCCCCCTGCTAGCTATTTCAGAAAAATTAAGGCTGTGGGATGGACCTCGGACAGGCACTGCTCCTTCCCAGTGCCCAAAAACAGGCTGACACGCTTGGTACTTCCAACAGTTTCCTCCACAAACCACAAAGAAGAACAAGTAAAGTGTCTTACCTGACACATTTTCTGGTAGTTTCCTTTTCACCCAAAAAAATAATGAGCTGTCAAAGTCATCCAGCTATAAAAAAATGTCGCTGTTGAAGAGAACCAAAAAATCAGAGGGTGAAAACAGTTCAGGTCAATTAATATTTTTGCTTAGCTTTCAAACTCTTTCTAAAATTAGTTTATTGTTCTTGATAAATGTGGGGTAGGTTATGGACTTCACTACTCCAATATGAAGCCAGAAAAGACCAAGTTTATTTACTTTTTATCCCTTATATACATTTGGATCACGCACCTAAAATGTACGCACTGATTGGTTAGAACCCCCTATATATGGGGCAGACATGCGTGTCAGATGCACTGCTACTGGTCCAAATTGACAACAGTCCTTATAGGTCCATGCTCTTCCTGATAGTATACTGACCACGTCAGCTGGAAACATACTCGGCTCACTTTTCGGTGTCTCTCTCTGTGTCCCTTCCGGTGTCCGATTGGAAACAGCCAATGTTGTTTCTGCTTCCTGCTCCTTGAGATGACCTTTAGTATATGGCTGTGTGTTTAATCACAAGGCTTTCAAGTGGCTGGTTCATTACATGCCATCGTCCTACCCCAACAGATAAATATTTCTTTTGATCTTGAACAGCAGATTTTTTGCTTGATAAATGCAAAAACAAATTTTAAAACAATATTAAAAAAATCTAAAACTTTGGCAATTAGAAACCATGTGGGAACCATGCACAGCGACAAGTTTTGGCATCTGCTGTCACTAGCCAGTTCTGGCAAACACTGCATTATCTAAAAGTTTCTGTACATCTCAACGATATTTTGAGCAGCTTTTCAGTAGGCATTGAACCTCCCAATCAGAGCACCTCAGCATTTCCTTCAAGGTAATTGTCTAAATTGCCAAGTGCTCCTGAGAACGGACCCTGGTGTCAGCATCCAGGCTTAGGGGTACCATCTCTTTCAGATGGCTGGCAAAATTCCAATGATGATTTGGTCAAATTTTCAGTTTTTCACTCAATAGGTTATGCATACATTTGAAATAGTTTTACACAGCCCAGGATCTGCAAGCAAAATAATGTCATGTTTTGAAAACCATGCTTTTCTTTTCATCATTCCCTCTGCTATTTTTACATCTGGCCTGGAGCAAAGTAGAGTATGTTTCCTAGCTATTCCTCAGGATTGCTCTTCTGTATTTCAGTTCACAAAATTCTGTAGGTTGGGATCATCTTGTTTCGTTTTGTATTTAGTATAGGTAGTCCAGATATAATTTTCCAAACACGTGCTTCAGTGACATTGCAAAATCTCTGCAAAAGGACCAAGAATGCAATAAAAAAACTGCAACTCCATTGCCGTGCTTGAAGTTTAATGCTTAAAATAAATCATGGCTGCACTGAAGGCAATGGAAAAGCTCTTATTACCTAGAAGTGGAGCAGCATTTCACCCATCATATCCATTCAGTGTCATATGCCTGAAGCACTATTTAGCTGCAAAAGACACTGACTGAACAAGACTGTAGCGTGGGAATACTTCCCATTTCCTGTGCAGTTCTACCCTTCAAAAGCAAAGAATTGTTTTGCTGAACTGGGATCAGTGAAAAGTAGAGTATCCCTCTTTACAGTTTGATTGAATCTCTGATTCTCTTTTGCAATTTCATTCTACTAAAAGACAAAAGTATGATCACCTAAAACTTCAGTAGATGTGTTTAGAGATGTAAAAATTAACTCTCACTGGGCAGTTTGCAGGCATCAGTCTAAGAACCAGATCTGGGATCAATTACAGAACCTTTCCGAAAGCTTTCTTTTCCTTACCTCCTTCAAATGTGCCTCCTTGCCAACCAAGCCTGAGCAAGGAGGTTGTTCTTGGAGCTCAATGAAACCCTCCGATTGTGCTAGTGGGCTTCCAGCAGAGTGGCTCCAAATCACGGCAGAGCCCATAAGAAACAATGTGAGCTAGGAGAGTAGGCAAGGACAAGCTCAAAAGTGACATTAGCAAAAAAATGTGGGAATGACAAAGGATGTGAGACAACTGTTTCAGAGACCACCTGTCACCTCTGGTGCTTAGGAGTTGTCACAACCTCTTATTGTCCATTGACTGAATATGGGTTGGACTGCAACCAATATACTAGATCTTTTGTCATCTTTTTTTATTCAGTCTGTGGCTACTCTCCTATATTTCTTGGTGCATTCTAATATGCCCTTTGCTCAGTTTTCCATAACCAGTCACGGATGGGTAAAATGCCATCCTCCATCTATTATTTTACACCTTTATCATTGTATTAATAGCTAGCTGCTGATTTTTCCACTTAATTACTATAACACATTATAGTTACAAATCAAAGCTCAACGCTATTATAATGTGGTAGTGTTTTTCTGAACATGAGAATAGACGAGCTTGGCATTCTAGTTGAATCCTGAACCAGAACCAAGACTTGATTCACTCTTTATGAGAATTAGTCAGTGCAACAAAGACATCTCCCACAGTGTGACCTCTTACACCATGAACGTGTCACAGGCAAATGAAGAGTCATCTCCTGAGATCCAAACGTGGTGTGCAGCCCAGGTTTGTGAAGTCTTTCCTTAATGAGGCCACAATGATCTTGCATCTGAGTAGCTTCACGGAAAACTTTATAGCGTTACAAAATGAAAGAGCTTTTTAAAGACATTAAACCCTCATGCACACCTCCATAACTTCACCAAGGAAATATGGAAAGATAAAGAACCTCCTGTGTTTACGAAAAAAACGTGCATGGTGATCGAGTATTGGTAGCATAGGAAAAGCCCTTTTCTCACCATAGGCATGACAAATACAGGCACTGAGCCAAGACTCAGAAGAGGTAGCTTCTATTTCCAGCTCTGCTGTTAGTTCACTGCATAATTTAGGGATTACGTAACTTTTCTCATTCTTCTTCTTAGTTTTTCTGACCTGAAGATAGGTGCAATAATACATACCTGAAAAAGCATCGAAGAGCTAGACCACCTTAAGACAGAAAATCAATCAGAAACAACTGCACTCAGACAAGGCATTCTGAATCTTTTCCCCTTCCTACTTGTAGTTGTTCAATTTACTTTGTTATTTTGGTTCCTTCCATTAGAGTAGCAAATGTATATTCTATTGAGGATGGATCAAAGACAACATGAGCATTACTGTGTTTCATAAAATGACTCTTTTCCCTCCTACCTCTCTGAAGCCCTGTTTTCATGCAATGTTATGGTTTTCTTTCTTCAAATGATAAGATACTTTGGATGATTGGGTTAAGGATTTATTTTCAGAGAGAACTGAGTTTGGAGTGTCAGTCTTGCTACAGTAAAATGACTTTAGAAACAGGAAAATCTCACAGTTTTTTGTAACAGTGGTCCAAATTGAGATTTCCTAAGTCTCAGAAAGTTTGTATCTGTTAATATGATTTAATACCAAATTTCAGTACTCCTTCACTTTTTAAAGGTTGTGTTGGTCTTCCTTTACCTGCTTTATATATTATATCCTGCATTCAGCATCATGCAAGTCTGTTGACTATATGCGAAGTAACATATCACGCACATGCTACTATTACCTTTAATTTTCCATCCTACTACATACAAATCATGAGGTTTGAGATATGAGCAGGCATTTTCATAACATATATTCTGTATGTTTACTGCTAACAATGGCTTAAATTTTAAGAGGGATATTTCAACAACCAAAGGCAGGAAAACATGTTTTGGGATTGGAATGACTATAATTGTGTTTACCATGCAGCTGTTCCCTCATAATTTTTTGGGGAAGGGAACTATTTTACTTCAATGTCTGTCTCAGGAGTTTTTCAACACACTGTTGATCTGCAACATTAATTGCATGGGAACTCTATGTGTGGTCATATCTTAGACATTTATTGTTTAATGAAATAGCATACATTGCTATCTGCTCCCTTCAGCCAAGTTCTCCTGACCTTTTTTCAGTCTCTGAGATTCATGGGGTAAAGGTAGTGTGTAGAAGTTCCTTCACTACTCAAAGGCAATAAAGATGAAAGACAAGAAAAAAGACACTGGCAGCATGGAGGGCCTGGAGACTCTGCTCCCATAGTGCCAGGACAAAGGTAAAAATGATAGGAGACATCTGGGATGAGAAAGAAACTCACAGTTGGTGTGCAACAGAAAAAGGAAAAAGACATTAAAGAAGGAAAAAAAATTTAAGTTAAGCTGGTTGTGACAATCACATATTCAAGGAAAGGGGCTAGAAAGGAGAAAAAGGAAGGAAAAAGGTTTTATGTTGTTCCTATCAAATGAAACATCCTTAGAAAATTTCAAGAATATAACACTAACCCAGAAAAACCTTAGGAACGGTAAAAAATAAAGGTAAAGGTGAAAATTCAAACAACTTGTTTGTTTAGGAAACTGTGGGATGCTAGAGGATCCTGACTATGCTGTGCTAACTTGAGTTGAAAAAGAAAAGAAACATAAAAGAGACTGAGGATACATTTTTAACAGCACAACCTGCCTGGTGAATGATTTAAAATACTGATATTCATGAAACAATTTCTCTAACAGTTGAAGTGCCATAAAACACATTGCACAGATAAAACACCTGAGAAATGGCTAATCCAGTTTGGGACTAGATTGTGCAGAGCAGAACCTGGAAAGACTTGCCCTGCCCATCATGTCTATTTTGGACAGTTACATGTGCCTGTCCCAACAGCATCAGGATTGTATTCCCACTAGTGGACACCTGTGAGTTTTCCAACATCCCCACCTTCAGACCGGCTGTGAAAAGCCTTAGTTCATTCTTTCCTGCATTTTCCTCTGTTAAGGTGACAGTGCTTTCCATTTCACTTAATTAATAATCAATGTTTAATTTTATTAAAAGCTGAAGGATTCAATTATGTGTATTAAATAATCCTTTATTTTGATCAGTTTTGTTGTCTTTAATGAGGTAATATTCTATAATTAAATCACTGGATACAGAAAGTTGCTGTATAATTGATAAGGCCGTGATCCTAAATGACTTAGAATAATGAACCCAAGCAAGGCCCAGATAATTAAAAACACTCATGACTAAAATCTGTGACATATTTCCTAACCACATTTGGAGTGCAAGGGTGATCTTACCAAAAACACATTGCAACAGGCTCTTTGTGTGACCTTGGACAAGGTATATAATCTTGCTGAGGCAAACTTCCTTATCTGTAAAACAGTAAACCTTTGTTTTAACAAGGTCTTTGAGTAATCTCTTCATGACAAGGAGAGGCACTCACCCTGTGCATGCATAGTCCCTAGTAAGAAGAGATTTTCTTAGTATTATCAGAATATAGATAATAAGAGTTAGGGAACAAAACATAGCTGTAGCAAGTAAGGAGGAACATATACTTTTCTCAATGTCCCCACAAGGACAGCTGCAACTGACAGATGGATAAGGAAATATTAAAAGACCAGGCAAGGACAAGTATCTCCACCACTGCCTCGCTCCAACAACATACAGTTGATGGAATTCATGAGATGCATCATGGTGTTTAACAGCTCAGACTCTCAGCAGGCTTTGAACCCCACTCTACAACTGATAACCACAACATCCCCCCATAAGGAGTGCTGCAACTTAATTACAGCATAAAAATGTACTTCCTTCTGTTTATTTTCTGTCTCTAGCTACTATTTTTACTTCATGCCCTTTATATAATGAGCTATAGAGACAATGGAATAAACTTTCTCCATACATCTTCTCTATGACATTTATTATTTCATATTTATATATATATATAAATCATAGCATCCTAAGTCATCTCTTTTCCAACCTGTTTAAGTTTTTCCTGGAAAAAAGCCATTCCACCTCTGTGATTATGTTCCCTTGACCTTTTTTTTTCACTTTCCCCTTTTCAAGAAACACAAACAAGAACTGTACACACTGTTCAAGATGTGGTACACCACATGTTTATAAAGTGACTTAATGATAGTCTATGTTTTGTTCTCGTTTCCTTTCCCAACCATTCTTATACTTTTTGCTTCTCTGACCACTGTTGAGCATTTCACTGATGTTCTAAAACTACCAGCTACAATAATTTCAAGATCTCTCTCCTGAGAGGCAATAGCTAATTTAGGACCCATCATTCTGTATGTACAATTAAGGATGTGTTTCTCCATGTGCATCTCTTTGCATATATTGACCTTGAATTTCATCTGCCATTTTACTGTCCAGTCATTCAGTATCATGAAATCTTCCTGTAACTCTTTGCAGTCAATTTGAGAGTTGAATACCTTGAATAATATCTCATCAGCAACAAATTTTATTACCCTCTGTCTACTTTCTTTTCTGGGTCATTTATGAATATATTGAATAGCTAGGCTTTCTGAACAGCAGCATCAATTGTAATGCCTCTCCTTATCTGTACCTTTTGTTTCCTTTCACATAATCACATAATCACATTTTCCCATCTTTGCATTTCCTATCATATTTGCTTTTATTATGTCACAAGAGGAATTACCTTTTATCTCAAGACAGCCTGGTTTTATTAAACCTTTTTGATGAGGAATCATGTCAAAAGCTGTTTGGAAATCCAAGTAGATCAACTTGGTAATTATATTCACGTATCACTGACTCTTTCAAAGAACACTAGGTCATTTGTGAGTCATGACTTCCCTATATAAAAGCCCTGCTAATTCTTCACCATGTGTCATATTCTAGTATCTATACAAGAAAGATTGCATTCTTGAATTCTATTTACTTATGTCTGTTTATTGTGTTTTTTATATACCTAGTAGGAAAATCAAAGTCTGGTCTGTATTCCTCTACATTTCCTTTGTCACCTGTCACTTTATAGTCCCCTACTATTGAAAATTATTTAGGCAACTACACTACTATTGTCTAACGTGAAATTTGAGGAAAACCAGGATGTACCTGCACACAAAGAACCCTTAACAGACGATTTTCCTAAATCTTGTACAACCCAGGGGAGCAATTAGTCCCTCGTTTAGCACAGGACACTTCTCAGCAGGGGGTTTTGCGGAGGCAGGGATCCTTGCTCTGGGCAGCAAGATAATAAGAAAACTTTGTTAACTGATAACAGTTCTTTGTTCTTTCAAGGGTCTATACTGTCTGAAGGATGACCTTTTCCTCATTACCTATGAAATAATATTAAAGTTGACATCCCTTCATATGCTAATGCTATACATTGACTGTAGCACTCATCTCTCCACTCCAATCATACTACATGTCACATGAGGGCAGGAACCTCATAGTTTTGGGAATAAAAGACAGAGAAAAGGATCATTCAGGAAGACCAAGAACCTTGGGAGACAGAATAACCTAAAGATGGACAGACCAGTCAGTGGGCTGTGTTCTCTTCCTCCACCCCAGGCAGGGAAGCCTCTCTAAGTGATTGGAAGTATCTCCTTCTGGGTGGAAGTATCCCTGGGTTGTATTACTACTATTACAGCTAACAATACTACCATCAATTAGTAGCATTTGTACAGTAAGTGTATTTATCAATGGCAATTCCGAAGTTGTTATATCTATCACCTTAATAAACTCTTCACAACTTTGCACATCTATTTCAGTGCAAGCCCTTTGTGGGGCTCTGAAAATGTTGACTATCTTTTCAACTTTGCATATCTGTTTTGGTGCAAGTCCTTTGTGAGACTCTGAAAAAGGCAAAGTTGGCTCTGATTGGTGTCTACGCACACACATAATCCTTTAGAGAAAGGATTGTTGACCAAGTCTGGGACTGGGGTTGGATCAAGTTGCACCTAGGCTCCTCTCTGAGAAGCAGTTTAGAAAACAAGAGGGTCCAGTCTGAACCTCATGACTCAATGAGAGGGCCTTCCCCGAGTACCTTGCACACTCATACCCTTTTATATGATGTCTACTACTATGATTGATTCATCATTTCATTTTAAATTCTGTTCAAATGTTTGAAAGAATATCACCTGATTCTTTTACTTACTACTATTAATTTTACCTATTTGTGTAAAATATTCTGGGCTTGAGAAATTTAACTTGAAACTTCATTTTGAAATGGTTCAACATGCTCTTTCCTTGTGAAGACTTCCCCATGTCCTTTTCAAGAAAACATCAAAGCAAATAAATCATTTGGCTTTTTTTGCTATGGACTGACCACCTCTGACCGTTCCCTTTACACACTGAGAATCTGTTCTACAAAATCTCTGGTAAGCTTCTTCATTTTGATCAATTTTAAATTAAAAAAAAAAAAAAAAGAAAGAAAGAACTATTTCTTTGACCCTTGGCAGTTTATTCAAAGTCTTCCTAAGTAGCAAGTAGCAGCTTACTGAAAGTCCAAGATGTTTGGGGTGCTGGTGCCTCTCAGGCAGAGAGTGCACACTCATGGCAGGTCCCTGTTTGAAGTGGGGACAAAAGCAGATCTGCAAGCCCGAAGGCAATATCGTGTAAGAACACATCACACCTAGATTTAGAACTGTGTAATGTTGATGTGTTCACTGCAACAGCAGACTGAAAATACTGACTAGTTACCTATATATCTCTGAGTACAGCTCAGAAATTCTGCCATAACATATTGATAGTTTTAATTTCCAGCTATTGCATCTTCTTGTATCATTGCCAGCTAGACAGAAAAAACAATTGTAAAATTTCTCTTAGGCACTTATATCTCTCAAATTGCCAACTGATTTCATTTTGTTAAGATAAAGAGATGAATTCCAGGTTGAGTGATTTAGGTGCTTAAATAGAGGTGTCAAAACAGCCATCCACAGCACTCAAAGACAAAAGACTTAGTCCTAACCTTACCATTAATTTTTGATAGACAAATACATGCAAGTCCATGCCCCAGTGTAAGTGCCCTTAACCTCTTACTAAGACCAAAGGAGCAGGTATCAGGCCCACCTATGGTCATAGGCCAAGACAACCTGCTCAGCCACAGCCCCACTTCAGCAGTAATTAACATTAAGCAAAGAGTGTAAACTTTACTTGGTTATAGCAACTCTGAGGCTTGGTAAATCTTGTGCCAGCCACCGCAGCCACACAAGAGACCCAAATTAATTGCAAGCACAGTGCAAATAGTGGCACTGTGATATCTTCACAACTAAGATCAAAATGCAACTGAGCTGTCATAAGCCTATGGTGCACCTAACACTGTCCTTAAGACAATCTTAGCCCTCCGTGATCAACTAACCCCCACGAAAGCCAGGGTACAAACTGGGATCAGATATCCCATTATGTCTAACCCTAAATCTTGCTACTTAGCCCACTAAAGTATCCACCAGAGAACAACAAGCACGGATGCTTAAAACTCTAAGGAGTTGACAGTGCCTCAAACCCACCTGGAGGAGCTTGTTCTATAATCGACAACCCACGATACACCCACCGCCTCTTGCCAGAACAGCCTACATACTGCCATTGTCAGTTCACCTCTCCTGAAAGTATAGTAGTGAACTCAATAGCCCTCGACCCCACTAACAAGGTAGAGCCTATGGAGTGGAAGAAATGGGCTACATTTTCTAAAATAGAAAATTCACAGAAAGGGGCATGAAATCATGACCAGAAAGCAAATATAACAGTAAAGCAGGACAATAAGAACCCCTTAAAATGGCCCTGGGACACATATATACCACCCATCACCCTCCTCATAAGCTTCAAGCCCCAATAACTAATATACCCACCAGGCAAAGGTGAGATAAGTCGTAATGAGGTAAGTGTACCCGAAGGTACGATTAGCATACCAATACGCAGCTATAGTACAAAGCATTCAGCTTGCACCTGAAACATATCTGCCACCCACCAGGTCACCTTGAAGCCTAACTCTAGCCCAGAATGACTGGATACTCCTTCCCATCCCCTACTGGACAGACAGGCCTTTTCCAGATTCAACCAGTCAAAATAAGGTACTCACAATAATTTCTCAGTTTTAAACACTGGCTGAGGACTGAGAGGGATTGGAATTTATATAGTAATGTTGGTTATTGAAAATAGAAGTCTGTTACAAGGAGATTAAAAGCTACAGGCAAGAAGATAAAATACTTGCAGGTATGGTGAATGCTGAATGACGCTGTCAGAGATACCAGCTGTATTGTCTCTCAAAAAGGCTTTGAAAAGGCCAAATAAAAGCAAACATAGTTGAACAGCAGAGTAATGGTTGCTAGAAAGAAACATGAATTAGGCCAAATTAGAACCAAAGTGGAATAATGATGAAGATTAGGCTCATTCTAAATAAAAGTTACTGGCTGGGTTGTAATGCAAAACATATGGGAGGAGATGGCAGGTATGACCCAGTACTTACAGGAGACCAGTAGAGTTAAATGACCAGCTGGAGGTCAGGCAAGATATACCAGAGCATCTAAATGGTACCGTCTACTTATGTCACAAAGCCTCTCCCTGAGCACTGGGGCAAGTCAGAAAAGTTCCTGGCTTTCTGGAATTGTCCATACAGCTTGCAGCCCATCACAAATTGCCCATAAATAAGGGCAATGAGCTGGGGATATCACCAGGCTGAGAACACCCACACGAGATGCAAGGGAGATTCCTCTGTTCAGAGAAGTCCTGGGGCAGCATGATGTGCTGCAGATGATCACAGATCAAATTTTAAGGTCTGATAGTTGCTGACTCTATGAATATTATATATCATAGCTATTACAGTGGACAATTCTTTTTAAATTATCTCTTTAATAGTCTGCAAAACCATCTTCCTAATATTTCGTTGTATAGGTCACTAAGGAAATAACTACTACGAAGCTGATTACAATTAAAGCAATAAAATTATTGATAGGACAAAGAAACAGTGGTAGTTATTTTTATACAGTATATAAAAATATCAGCTGCTACAGAATTTTCTGCCATGCTGGCAAACTGATTCTTACCTTCTGCATTCTGTGAGTATCAGCACATTTTATTTCTATTCTTGAGGTCATTCTTCCTTCCAAAGCAGCTACTATTTATTGGCAGTAGTTATTCACAACCTTTTTCTCACTCCGTTAATGTTGAAGTTTTATTTTTGTGTGGTTTTCTATATGTCCGGGATCTGTTATATCATGCCCTTGGAGTGCTATATTCTGACTAGTCACAAGCTTGTTTAAAAATTTCCCGTGACTCTAGTTGAATGAGTGGTTATTTTTATAAAATAATTTTTGATGCTTAAACAGAACTCTCTGAAACTCCTTTGTCTATCCCAATAGATCCAGCATGAGAGGGGGATTTTTTGAGGCAAGGGAAGGGTAGTGGAGAGTTTTGGGAAAATGAGACTTTGTACCACTGATTAAAAAAAAAACCTGATGTACGAGTACCAGGTTGATATCAAAAATACTTTAATTGAGACCCAGAAGGTGGAATTTCAGATGATGAAAATCCATTTTTACAGACTCTCAATAACAACCTGAGAGTTTGCTGTTTATGTCATGCTAGATTAAAACGTTGTCCTGTTTATGCTGGAACAGAATTATAAAATCATTTTTCTGGTCAGAGAAACTGTAGTTTTGAGAGACTGCAGAGTCCAGCTCTGTGAGAACAAGAGACATAAGATGCTCTGGTGTGCAGGTTGCCATAGTGACCAAGGTCAAGGGTAGTTTTGAGCCATGCAGGTACAGTGGGCCAGGAGTGGCAAAGCCCAGGCCAGCTGACCCAAGCTGCCCAACCAAAGTATTCCATACCATGAACATCACTCACTATAAATTGAGAAGTTGCGAGGTTCCAGGGGGCTTCTAGCATGGCTGCCTTCCCGAGAGGGTCCCATTCATCTTGTCTGTCCTCCCATGCCTGAGGCTGCTCCTTCACTTGCTGAGATCCCCCCTGGAGCTGTTGTGCTTGCAGTGTTGGCACTCAGCCTTCACTGCTAGAAGCTTTCATCTCGTGACTATTCTCTGAATCTGAGTATAAACTTTGTACTTTGTATTAGCATTGGGGTTAATATAAGATCATTACTATTATTCTATTAAATCTGCTTTCATTTCAACACACGGGTCTCCTTTCCTTTCCTGACTCCCCCTCCCAGGTGGGGTCGGGTCATAGAGCAACTGTCTATCCCACGACAAACATTTTACAGGAAAATTATATGAAATTGAATTATTAATTATTCTATCATTGCAGCCTAGGTGAATCACCATGCTTCTTGAAAAAAATTAGAGTCAAGCCAATTACAATGACTTAACCGTCCACTAAATCCTTTTACCCACAAAGTTGGAGACAGCTTTTTTGACATTTATTAGCAGAAACAGGGTTGGGTGACTGATTCTCATGTACATATGGTGCATCCTGAATGTATTCCCTCTTTATCTTTTTGCAAAGGAATATCATGATTTCATAAATCCCTGATCAAGCCATTTTCTGTTGTTCTACTTTGATCAACAATGTCAACAATATAGGTATTTGTTTAACCTTACGATGCATTTCTTAGAAGCTGTGCAGGTTGAAGCCCACACATAGTGCTTCCTAAAGTGTAATTCCTTTGCTCTAACACTCCCACATCTTTCTTGGACTACAATGGCAAACTGTGACATGGACTGTCTTCTTGGGATATATGAGCATTACAGTTTCATCTCTACCACATGGACCTGCATGAAAAAATCTGGAAATAAAAGATAAATGGACAAACCACTTCATAAGCCTTCAATTTCAGTGAGTATTTTGGAGCTCAGTCGCACTGTAGGATTGAGGGCATGACAGACAGTGGGATTGTTCTGTGTATTACAGAGATTCTTCATACTTTGAGGAGGGGGATATTATCTTGTCTTTTAACAAAAACAAAATTAAAACAAATCTCAGAAGGCTGTTGCCCTTATAGAGGAGGTATGTACTTTGAAGGGTCATGCTTTTGCATAGTCTTGATAATCAGTAAGAAAGAGTGCAGAAGATTACAAAACAACATAATCAAGTGATAATAATGAATATTTCAACAGGCAGACATTTCAAAGTTTTAATTAAAATTAGTAGTGCTACTGATATTGTAATGTCTTCGGGTAACATACAAGCAAGTAATCACAGATCTCCCAAATGGACTGCATTACACATGCAATTAATTATGGAAGATGTTGCTGCTCAAACCACCCTGGGATCTCTGAGATTTAAAGCTCAAGCATTTCACTGCAGAAGGCAGCTCCACTAACACAACCAGCAGATTAACTGTTATACTTAACCCAGATGCTGCATTGCTGCAATGTGGCTCAAATCTGTTCTGTTAGCAACAATCTTTACTCATCTTTAATAACAAAAATGTTTGTCCTTTTGCCTAAAATAAAAGCCGATATTTTTAAACACTGACTGTGAGAGCTTGGGGGACAAAAAAAATCTCACCTAGAGAGATGTTCTTTTCACAAGATGCCCTCCACACTGCAGGGGAAGAAAAGTTCAATCAAAGTACAATGTTTGTTCTTACTCTTCTTTCTCTTTGGCACTGCCTCCACCCAAGTGCTCCCATTCTGATGTTCTTTCATGTTTTTCTGAAGTTAATTTTGTCACTAGGGAGCATGTCTGAAGGCTCTTTACCATAAGACAAGGGATGGTAATAGGACCTCCAATTCACAACATAATGGCCTCATTTAGACCATGGAGGACTTGTTTAGAAACTGCCCTGAGTGTACTTTGACTTATTGCTACCTGTGGGTTTGAATACACATTTTAAAAGATCTTCCATGACCCTCAGTGAAAACAAATTATTATTTTGAGAACTGACTCTCATACTGAGCTATTCTGAATAAACCTCTCTGTCAGTTCAATCAACCTATGTCCTAAAGTTTATTATCAGGAAAAGTAAGAGTCTAAGAGCACTTCCGTTTATGGATTTCAGGTCTCATACACAGCAAGTTCAAATATATTTAAAATAAATGGGAGCAGAGATTGTAGCTTTTATGTGACCTTTTCAAACTCCTTCCCAGCAGGTCAAATGTTCCACTCTTTGCCTGACCGATGTCTTTCTCCAAATGGATCTCTAAGCACTTTTCCAATTGCTTGTTGGAATAAAAGCCACTAGGCAGTTCCTGAGCCCATTACTATTGATCAGAGTTCTGTTACAGAAGGGAAAGGGAGGATTAGACCTAAGGCTTTTCCCCTTCTCTCAGGTTCAAAACGATACTGATTTAAGTTGTTTAACAGACCTGATAGTGCTGGAGGGTTGTCATTTCCTCAACACCATAAAAAAGGGAATGGATATAGGTGTCACATTGTAAAACAAATCAATATCCTATAAGCCTATCCAGGCTAATTTTCTGCTACTGGATTGTGTCTGGCCAACACTGATCTCAACAGCTGTTCTTCAAGACAGGGCAATTTGGCTAGGAGTGACATAAAGGAAGGAACAAGCAAGTGGTTTGGAACATTTATCAAGGATGTTAAGGTAAGTAAACCACACCTATTAAATTGAGTAATAACATCATTCACCATGGCTTGGTAACTTTTAAATTTTTTACATACCTTAATTCACGGGCTGTTACAGACTGTACCCTGATCTCTGGAGCTTTATTCATCCATCTTGAGGGAACTGAAAAGCCTACCGTTATTCATATCAGGCCTTTGAAATGATAGTGTGAGGGGATATGAGTACTGACTGCTCAAAAAAAAGGAGGAAAATACTTGGTTGTAGCCTTTCTCTTTCCAAACACCAGGGGAAAGGCTGCGCACAGTCTGTCCCACTACAGTGACAAAGGCTTCACCCAGACCAACCATCTTCATCCTGCAGAAAGGAGTCAAAAACCCATATGGTGTACGAGAGGTTTCTGTTCTGCAATAAAAAAGGTGGCAGGATTTGGTTCTCATTAACAAGTTATTTAGGCAGACGAAAACACTCAGACTAGACCTGACTTTCAGCATGAGGTGAGGAGACTCCAGCCATATTTTCTGAGGGGAGAAACCACACATAAATAGATTTGCTTTGAAAGAAGACAATGGTGATTTTATTTTTTTTACCACTCTGTAAGGGTATTAGTTGTTATTGACATCTTCACAAAAAGCTTGAGTCATTGCTAGGAAAATACATAGACTCACCTTGCTCCCCATTGTATTGCACTTTTAATATGAAGCAAGAATTAAGGGTGGCACTTAACCATTGCATTAATCTGTGTAAGCTGCTGAAAACTACTTTTCATTCTTCTTTGTATTTCTTTTTTAAAAGCCTGACTTTCTCTTACAGGGACATTTAGAATTATTATTGGAACAAAATCTACTGATTTCAGCAGAGCCATTAGTCCTTTCATCATTATTACTCTTCACTGAAGCATGTTAATACCTGACACTGACTCCCAGGTCCATTAAGTCAATCTGCACTCTGACAGAACACCTCTGAATAGTTCGAAATGCACCATGAAAGAGTTTTTGTGAATGATGTCCATCATACCCACTGTACTCCAATTCTATCCACGTTGGATAGAATGGATTTTCACACGTACTTGGAGCTCTTCCTACATGAATCGTTTGAATACATAGATTTTATGATGCATTTTTTGTGCATTTAAAAAGCTAAAGTACCGAAATTACTGTTGTAGTAATAATTAAAACAGAACTGCGAGGCATTTTAGTTTGCTTGTTCAATGAGGAGTCTCAGCTCTTACCTGTTGCCAATAATGGGAGAAAATTTCAAAGAGATAATACAATAAAAGAGATGTGACCTACCAAAAAATACTGTTTCACCTCTTTTTAGCTTGAGAAATGAACAGAACTTGAAGTGAAACAGTTTAAGACATACTGCACACCAGCAATTTTTAATCTCTACAGTCATTTGGGGTAAGATGCTGCAGTTATGCTTTGTAGAAAATCTGGGTGTTTAGCTCAAGTCAGGCACCACTGCCTTTCAAAAATGCAAGATACCTCTGAGCAACACTGAGAGGCAAATTATCCAGGGATTTGAACCCTAAATCGTATGCCCATTGTTTTTTCCACCTAAGTCCTGAGAATGTATGAGTTAACACTATTCACAAGAATATATCTCTAACTCATGCTACTGAGACTCACACTGTTTTTGAATTACGGGTTGCTTAAGGAAACATCACAAAGGGAAATGTCAGAGCATTACTGCAACTGAACTTCTGTCTGTAGCAGAGAAGATAAAGTGTCCATGCTTCTAAATGCATATTGAAGGCCATAGTTGCTCAGACAGTTGCATGGACCATGGGACACACTTTTCAAAAATAGATCCCTAAGGGCCAGCTCCTAAGTACATATTTACTTTTAAAAATAAACAAATTGATTTTTTCAGAAAGGTTTTTTATTTCTCAGGAACTGCTACCTTTACCAGTGACTCTGCACTTGTGAAAATCAGGTGTCTTGTTTCGGTTTATGCTTCTCACTCCCCTCTTGTTTTGCTTCTTGTTTATGCTTCTCACTCTCACTTGTCTCAGGGACAAGAAGTTTAAGCAGACAAACTGTATAATTTAATTCTCATGTGAGCTCAGTTATTCAATAAGGACAACTACTTTTACAGGTTTCAGCATGGAGGAAACATCTTTGTTGTATTTATGAGGAGTAACTCAGAAGGAACATTTTTAACATCTCCTTTACATTATCTTCCTTAAAGGGCAACACAGATGTAGCAATATTCTTTCAATCATATTAACTTTTTAAACTCCTGGGAACTATTTTACTGGAGATTTGAGATAGACGAGGCTGAGATAGATAGTTGCAAGGCATAATTTAGATAGAATTATCTGTGCCATACAAGTGTTTCAGCTTCAGCCAGAGACTTCAGTGGAAAGAATTCAGAAGTAAAGGAGAAAATAAGCTGAGCTGCTACAGAGTGCTTACCATAAGCACTTTTCCGTAGCCAGTGGTCTTTAATGATATTTGCTTTACAATATTTCTGCTCAAGTGAGTTTGCCATATTAATTTAACACAGGATATCTCAATGCTCAGTGCACTATTACTAGAATAAGCACAAGGTAAGCTGGGGGATTCACTTAAATAAAAGATACCATTATTAAAGGTCAAGCTTTTCATTTTTTAAAACCTAAATAACTGCACTTCTAGAAGATGCAAATTATTTCCCTGAAAGGGAAAGGAAAAGAAAGGAAAGGAAAGGAAAGGAAAGGAAAGGAAAGGAAAGGAAAGGAAAGGAAAGGAAAGGAAAGGAAAGGAAACAATTCATTTCCCTGTTAGGAGGTACAAGTATAATCATCTCCTGCTCTGCATGAGCATCCTACCATTGGGTGGAGAGAAATGTCACTACAGCTTCTGGTATGGTGCTTAAGTCATGATGCTCCAAATAGGATTGAAGCATTTTGCATTTCTAAGATAACAGAAGGTCTACTAGACAAGGTATTTCACAGCCAGAGATTGACAGTTCAATTGACAGTTCATAGCAACATAGGATTCAATAATGCCACTCTAAAAACAACCTTGGAAATGAGCTGCAGTTTTCAGGGGCAGACATAGCGTGCAGTGCCACTGAAACCTCTTTTTTCCACTTCTTCTGGGTCATTCAGGTATCAGAAATGTTGAATGTCCCTCATTTTTACAATGACAGAACCCTCAAGAAGTACCAAAGCTTGTATAAACATCTTGTCCACATTATGGCTATCATTACCCCAAAAAAGCTTTCTATTAGAACAACATGCAGAAATAATCCTTGCAGTCTGTCATCATCAGTGCTGCTCATAAAAGAGCTCAGAAAAAGTGGCTGGCAGAATAAGCAAAACCGCTATTACATATCAGCTACTTCCATATTTTAAAAACTCCACGGGCAACACATGGAATTTCTGACTGTTTTGAATACCTAATTTAACAGCTCCATTATATTCTTTATTACTTTACTGAATTCTGGTAAAATTCCTTGCAGAATTATGGAAGAGAGCAATTCCCTCCAACTCTCTTTGTTCTTGTCTTATGGCAGTGTTTACAGATGATATTGTGTCTGTAAGTCAAGACCTATCAGAAATTGGACAGTAACTTTCTGGAATACACTAAGAAAGCAAAAACAAACAAAAAAAATAATAATTTGGTATTATGAATACATGGCACGGCTCTAAAGTCTTCTGTGAATGACAGAGAGAATTAAGTGTTTGACAGGACCCAGCATGTGAATCCACTACAGTCCTAAATTCTGAATTTAAGTGGAAAACATAGGGATATTAACACCAGCGAACTTTTCCACTGAACAGAAAGGATTTGCCAATTTCTATTCAGAAGGGGGAAAAATCCTCACATGCTCACTTAATTATATGTCTAAAAGCTTAAGTTAGGCTAAATTTTAGAAGTTTAGCTAAATAAAGTTAGTTTCAAGTTAGAGGAGGTTCACAAATTCAGTTGCTTCAGCATCTCCTCATTGCATGTGCTTTCCCTTTCTATTAGTAGAATCACAGAATCATAGAATTATAGAATATGTACATCAAGCTATTTTACATGCATTTGGTTGTTAATTCTTTGCAGTCCTTACTGAATTTAATATCTATAATGTGGCAGATGCACTAACATCCTTGTGGGGTCAGACTTTATAATATCTTTTGTTCCACAAGAAGTTTATTTGCTTTCCCTCCACCATTTGTCTTTTAATAATGGACAATGACAAAAGCAGGAACCGTAAGGTCATGTTTTTCAAAACCATCCAGTGTTTACAAGTGCTTTCTGCCAAGATCATTGTTTCAGAACGTAGCTGAAACTGCTATGAGAACACCATGATGTCATTCACCCTGCAGCAAATATTCCACTGTTACTATACCTTCTTTACCCACGTAGGACATCTTTTTCATTTTCTGCAAACTACAATGCCAAACAGTTCTCCATGTCCAGCTGCTTTTGCTGTAAACTGCTCCCACAAAACACACAGAGCATTTCAGAAAGATTAATTTCCTAAAGAGAAAAGCTACAGATACAGGGCACTAACTCAACCCATTAAACAAAGACTAGCAGACAGTCTAATTCCTTTCCTTTCAAGCGAGCTGGATTTGTGAAAGCTACTCAATAACAAAAACAGAAACAAAGAAAAAAAGAAAGCCCTGAAATTACAGAGCATTTTTCTTTTTCTAACATAGCAGAGACAATTTTAAATGCCAGTAAAGTTGGACCATCACATTCACAAACTTGAGACATTGTCAAATCCAAGCAATGAAGGGTCTAGAAGTGGCAAGTTGAATGCACAGCAGAAATAAGACATATGGAGCCTGACTTTCTTCATGCTTCACCGGTTCAGATCCAGTGTGACTGGTCCTGCTAACTTGCATGGATTTACTCCTGATTCATGACAGTGTAAATGGAAGCTGAATCAACATCAAATTGGGGCTCACCACAGAAAAATTTGTTAATCTTGGATTCTGCACCATTCACACCAACAAAAGATTCAGGCCCTAGGCTGAAGAAAGATGTTGACAGGTGAAATATGTGGGCGGAACACAGGAGTGGGAAGAGGCAGATATTACTGTTAGTTTAATCAGTATTACATTAATATCCAGATGTCCCAAATGAATTGCTAAGGCATCCATAATTTCTGCTTTATGAGAGCTAGCACTTTTGGGAAGGAGAAGAGGAAGGGCAAGAAGCTTTTCTGTGAATGCTGAACCTTCCAGCTCTAAATTCGGAGACTCCTGGCTTGCTTCTGAATCATCTCACCTTCACATTGTCTCAATTTAATGCCTCACATAATGTTTATGTACTATAATCAAGCAGCAAACTGACTAAGAACTGAATCTGTCATGTTCAAAAGCACACAGACCCTCTTTTTTGCCTGCAACTTTTTAGACTGATTTCCCATCCTTCCGTGACCTAGGGTGAAGATCTAACAAGTCAGCTCAAAGTCTGTAGTTCTGTCAGAGTTGTAAACAGCTGCATTTGCTAACACAAACACCAGTGTCCTTAAGGTCCATCTACTGTTGTTCTATTCACAGCCTCCATGGACACTGAGTTCCTAAGATGAAATTCATGAAGTGGTTCATTTTCAGAGGCATTCAGTATCAGTTTGTTACCTTATGTTCCTGCTGTTTCCACCACTTTAAAGAGAATGGTTTGACCATGTCAAATGTATCCATCAGAGATGGATCTCTGCAAAAAGTGCTGTGGTATAAAGGAAATATGGCTCTGCAGTGAAGCTGATGCATATGCTGCTCATCTGTACCACTGGTACTGACAAATCTGAATCAAAAAATGAATACTTCATAGCATGAAATAACCCAGGGACCTTTTTAAATCTCAGGCCTCTTTACAGCTATTATACGGCTTGACTCACTCACTAAGCGCACACACAGAATGGCAATGTGACTACTGTGCTAAAAGCAAGGCCAACAGTATCCATGAGGATTTTTTAACAGCTGCGTTCAAGGGAATAGTATATGAATTCACATATGAGATTTTCACTGGTTTTTATGTAACTCTGCCCAGTCAAACTTGAATCTAAAATAATGACATACCTAGTCAGTGCAAACCTGTCCCACCTGAAGAGGTGTTTTCTCCTTCAACAGGTCAGAAGATATTGAGGGCAGTTAAAAGTTTGCCCTGTAAAATAAATCCAAATGATGTCTTGAGTTTTTTCTTTGAAAAAAGAGTGATCTGTGGAAATGTTATTTAGCAGAGAAATTCTTCTAACAGGAAGACCTTATTATTAGATGATCTGAAGTTAATATGAATCAGTGGCAATGCAAAAGCATGGAAGATCTGGCTGTAGGAGAGCAGCTGTTGTTAATGACAGGAAGAAGAATTACAACTCACTGGAGAACATGAATATTGTCCATATTTGAATCCGACTTTTTTAAGCAGCAAGCCTGATTAACTGGAAGAAAAACTAGTGCAAAAAAAACCAAGGCAGGGAGAAAACCTTAAGGAATTACCCGTATCTATAGGGGCA
This sequence comes from Aegotheles bennettii, assembly GCA_013398125.1. Lineage (NCBI taxonomy): Eukaryota > Metazoa > Chordata > Aves > Caprimulgiformes > Aegothelidae > Aegotheles > Aegotheles bennettii. Next base: position 43,158 of record VZRW01006732.1, read on the forward strand.
TCTCACATTTTATAGGAATATTTTAGTGCTGTGCTTTTTTCTCCTGTTTGTACTAAATTTAAACAGCCCCTCTGATTTGGGTGCCTCATTGCATTCACTACCTTGTATGATGAATTAGACTACCTAGCTAGGAATTTACAGTCCAGAAGTCTCATTCAGCTTCAACAGAAAGACATGAATTTTAAACTAAAAGAGAGTGATTCAGACTAGATATAAGGAAGAAATTTTTTACAGTGAGGCTGTTGAAACACTGGAACAGGTTGCCTAGGGAGGTGGTAGAAGTCACCCTGGAAACATTCAAGGTTAGGTTGGAAAGGGTTCTGAGCAACCTGATCTAGTTGAAGATGTCCCTCTCACTGCAAGGGGGTTGGACTAGATGACATTTAAAAGCCCCTTCCAACCCAAACCACTTTGTGATTCTATAAATTTCACCCATGTCCCATGCCAGTGTCCCCAAAAACTGAAGGGCTGACATACAAAGAGACATACAGAACCCAATTCTCTGGATCCACATCTGGTGCCCTATCCTCTCATATTATGACAAACATATGCTCATAAGCATTATTGATTACAATTAAATAATATGCTAAAATAAATGACAAATTAAAAAATTAAAGCTTCACATTTAAATGCTTTAAATTTAAAAAGTTATTTAATGACCTGTCAACCCAAGAGTTTTTGAAAAGGAGAGTTCAGACACCCAAGTGACATAAGATCAGGACTTCTGTCTGCTACTACTGAATTTTGTTGTTTGATATATAAACACCTAAATATACACTACCTACACAACTTTCTGGACATTTCAGCATGATACAGAAATGTTCAAATAGCGCATAGAACATTCTTAAATATGGATACTTAAAAAAAAAAAAGGTAACGGAAGTATGAAAGGGAAAAAATGGGAAGAAATGAGAGTATTTTTTAAATCCTTTCAGTGACTAAGACATTGAAGTACCATTGTGCAGACTTAAAGAAATTTTAAATAATTTAGTCTGGAGACTAAATAAATTCTGCAGAATAAATACTTAATCAGTTTAGGAATCTGCACCTAAATGTAGGAGCCTCTTAGTCATTTTGACCTTTGCATGTAATCATAGCATCTACGCTTACTTGAGTGAGTCAAAGGTATAAGTATTCCTCAGCAGATCCAACTGCAAGAAAGGTGAAACCAGGAGACGAGAGCTAAGATTAGCTCTGGTAGCCCAGATGCTTTATCTCCATGAGCAGACAACTCTTCCCTTCAGAATTTCCAGTACGTTACCTGGGGATACCCATGTAAGTCACTGCACACAAATAGGAATGCTCAGGCCTGGACTGCGCATTGCAGTAGGCAATTACACCTTTATTTATAGGTGCCTCCAAACAGTTTATTCAACATTTTACAAGACAGATTGTACAAGGGGGTATTCTGTTCTCATCTCTAGCAGCTAGCAGTATAAATCAACAGATTTTACACACCATCAATGGAAATCCAGAAGCGACTTAATTCTTCCTAGGTTATCTCCTCTGCCTGTTTAAGTCCCACTTCCACTTCTAGCTCTGGGATGGGTAACCACTGAAGGCAAGATGTGGAACCAGATATTTTAAGAAAAAGAAATCAGAACTGCTCTCAATGTGACTGGCTTTTTCAATGCTTTTTCTCTTAACAAAAGATACTGCTTTGTTTAGGTAATTCTTTCCCGAAGATATATAGTGAGACAATTTACCTGTGTAGAAAACACATGTCTTGTGGAAGATTACCCAATATAAAGGGAAGTTGGATGTCCAACCTCCTCTCATTGCTAAAGGAATGGCTGCACCTCAGTTCTCTTACATACCCACAAGAAACACTTCTTTTGTGTTCTTGGCTGTTAGTTCCAGACAGTTTCCCTAGGGTCTTGCAAGTACTAGAACATAATAGCTCAGAAGTCTTTGATCTTTATGTACAGGAATAAAAAAAATATCAGATTTTTAAATTAAGTACATTGCAAAAATTGCTTCTGTCACCTCTGAAAAACAGTGATGATTGTTGTGCACTGCAAACTGTAGCTGTAGAAAGACACTAGCGAGACCTGCATTCACTGAATTCAGGGCACTCAGCAAGGAGTCCTGGACTGTTGCTCCTACTTGAAAGTTTTGTCACTAGACAGTCACAGAATTAGAAATCAGGAGGAATGGCTTAAGCAGTCTGGTTCCTAGCATCCTACCCCCTTTGTGATTTAGATCTCATCTGGCCTGAGTGACTGATGCACTGATGCCACGTCTGGACTATACACTGAAAAATTAAAAAGGAATTCATCGATGTCAGTAGTCTTACCTAACATTGAATAATATCTTTATTAAATTTTAATATATTGAAAATTCAAGGGAAAAGATGTCATGCAGTACTCCCATATATTGAAATATGAAATATAACCAGGACATTGTTGTGCTCATTTCAGTGTAATTGCTGAAGAATTGTCCCATTAGTCTCTGGCAATTTGTGAACAGCGAAAAAGAGCCATATGAAGTGAACTGAAAATATCATCAAATAACCTACAAAGGAAAATAAAAGAAGAAAAATGGTGTGAATACAAGGTCAGCACTGGACAATAAGCATCTAATGTGTGTGGCTGCAACATGATTGCTCACATTTAAATATTTATTCATTTTAGAGATAATTCAATCCAATGAAATTATAACTCTTTTGCAGTCATTCTTAATTGAACCATCCTTCATTCCTGTGTCTATGTAAATCCAAGAGGATGAATAAAGTTGATAAACAGCTTCTAGATCAGCTGAAATTCTCTGTGGATACAAACTTTCCTTGGGGTTTCATGGATTTCATGGATCATAAAGCTGAGTCCTGTAAGCACTTTCGGAGGCAACTACCCATGCTGGTGTGAGACTACTCCCCTGTACTCCCCTTGTTCACAGAGCTGTGTAAAGGGGCTGTAAAAAATATTGTAAAGGTTATTCTTTTAGCAATGTATTAAAAAATACAAACTTAAACAACTCTTTGGAAGCCTGGTCTACTCTTGTAACAGCCCCTGAGACCTCCAATGGTCCTAAGAGGAGATCACATGTAGGGTTGCATTTTGACACCCTTTTAGGGCACTTTATAAAGTGTCATATCTCTTGCCACTCCTGTACAAGTAAACACTGCAGGGTAATGTTTTATTCCAGTAACATCAATGTGTAGATCAGGTTTGTAAAATGAGACTAGGGGAAGAGAAATTGTGGAGAGGATTTGAGACAGAAGGGAGTATTACATACTTCTTGGATTTGAGACTGTTCAAGTTGTTCACTGTGACCTGAAACAGTAGAATGATATTCATGGCTATTACATCTCTAGTAATTACTTCCAGGTTGAAAGAGCTCATTATTCCTAAAAAGCCATCCTTGATCAACTGTAAATTTCAGGCCTGTTTTGCCAAAGTCATAGTAACATTCAGCAGCATTTTAAACCCAATGGCTTTCTGGAAGTCCTGCACAGCACTGCTTGTAATGATACAGGCAGGCACTGTTTGTCACTACTCTGTTGTGCAGAACTTCTGTGGCTCCTTTTGTCTCAGTGGGCATTTCATTGCTGAACAGTATGACAGCCTCAAGCATCTGGGAGAAGAATGGCCCTTTTTTTTTAAGTTTTGTTGTGAACCTTCAACCTTTTGGCAGTGTAAAATGCTGATGCCGACAGGAATTGTGTTTCTCTGAAGAGCACTTGGTCCAAGTGCTGTAGTTTCGACAGCTCTAGCTCCAAATCTCCACGCTATATGACATGCTAGGTGCTTTCACTCCCTCGCAGACTCAATGCACATTTGCATCTGTTACAAAGTGTTTCTTTCTAGCTCTTGTGCTGGAGACAAGTCATTGTTAACTCTCAGTGAAGAACATTAATCATTTGCACTAACTGTATTTATTATTTGCCTTCTGTCATGCTGTAAATATACAATATTTTGCCGTGTCTGTCAATCACAAAAAAAAATCTGAAAGCAGTGAAACCCCAGGTCCTTTCTTTCACCCCAGTGTGAAATTAGTTAATCTAAACAATAACAACAACAACATATCCCATTAAAAAGTCATTATATTCTTGCTGCTAGGGCTGCACTTACAGAGAAAAGGAAAGAGAAAAGTAGGTTTCCCTTTGCATTCAACAGAACCACATTTCTAATCAATGAAATGAGGTGGCCTAAAGCAGGCACACAAGTAGATCACTTAACCAGTCCTCCTGGATGAGCAATGTTAAATGTACTTTCCCAATAATTCAAGCCAGTGACTTTAAAGAAGGACACTACAGTATCTCTCATCTGTGGAAAAGGGTGAACGCCACAAAAACTACTCTCAGTATCAGGGGAAATCAGTTCTTGAAGGAAAACTAAGGAAGGAAGACTGTGTGTAAATGGTAAAATCGTGAAGAAAAGTGTAATGAAATTATGGAGAATTAAAAAAAGAAAAAAGTTATTGTATGAACAAACTAAAATACATTAAAATCATAAGGGAAAAAGGAATAACAAGAATGGAGAGTACTCAATCTACTTTAGAGAAATAGCAGTTCAAGGTAGAAATTAATAGATAATAAGGACAGCTGTGCAGTGGTAAGGGCATCACTTCAATGTTTTTTATTCAAAGCTTTCCTAAGAATTTGTAACCTAACTTCTTAAGATTAGTTGTGCTGAATTCAGCAGGTGCTGCAGGTGCTCTAAAGCAGGTCACTCATACTGAAGTGCCTGCATACGCATTTTGTTACTGTTCCACCGGCACTCTGATTTGCTTAGCTCTTAAAAGGTCTTAGATCTTAATGTCCTTTGAACTGATTCCAAAATGTGGATAAATTGTGGCACGGTTAATGAGGTGACCATCAGTGACATATGTACACATGTAGGGTTTGAAAGGTACAGTGCCTCTTAGATAAGTCAGTACTGCCTAGGCAGACTCCCCCCCCTAATCCCTACTGTACATATGAGGTGTCAGAGCTCCAGAGCACATTGAGTATCAGCAACTGGAAATCACAGCAGTTTTTCAAAATAAACCTACAGGAATCCAGGTGTTGAGGAACTTCTTGACTCTCCTTAATGTGACCTGAGCAGATGCTTAACAAATAAGGAGCTGAACTTAATTCTTCTGAAGAGTTAGTTCATTTATTTCACTTTCAAACTACCCCTCATCAAGTTTATGCCAAGTTTTTACAAGCTGTCTGTTCCAATGACATTGATTTTTACATATATTAAGCTGTGTGAACCAGCATGTAGAACCTGTATGTGAATGCTGGACATACAAACACCTTCCTCAAGTAAGTAAATAAGACGCACTTGAAACATCATTCAGAGGTGCTGTCAAGAGTCACAGTTCATTGGCAGTTTGGAAAATGCCTTTTATCCCTCTTTCCCAGTGTTATTGTATTGGTTACTGGATCCACCTCTGTCTTTTTCTTAGCTGGCTGAAGCTGTGTGTTGCTTTTAAAATGCACCATCAGCTCTTAGAAGTGATAATTAGATAAATTTTCAGGGAAGTCAGGATGTAATTTTGGCAGTCTGGTACATTCAAAAAGCATACTTCAAGACCAAAAATAGATAAAATAAAACATTCTTTTTGCTTATAATCATGCAGGTGGAAAAACAATGAAAGGATTTATTTAATTTTTTTGCCCCTCTTATTCCATTTGTTCATTTAGTGTCTGAGGTTTTGTGCTTAGTCACAGAAACCAGAAATTCCCTCTTCTTCTTTCTTTAAATTATTACTATTTTTGATTATTTTGTTTTTGTGAAAGCTATACTCACAAAATCAAATTAATCCTCTCACTGGAGCTTTAAGAAACCTCCAGGTTAATGAGGTCTGTTGGGGGAGCTGGCAAGAATGGGAAGCTCATACAGAGAGGTGAAAATGAGGTTAAAACAATTCTATTTTCTATTTTAAACTCAGAAATAGAAGAAATCCAGACTTTGTAGCAAAAATATTTAGAGACACAGGGGCACTTGAAGTCACTAGTCACCTAAGTGACTGGTTTAGAGAGGGATGGCTGTACTAGAAAACAAATCTGTTGCTTCTGTTTACTACTTCCTGTAGTAGAAAAACAAGAAGCAATGAGTCAAAAATGGACAAAAAGATAAATTGGTTATGTAACACATCGTTGCTGTACAGATGACAAGAGCTTCAGAGGGTTCTTATGGAATACAGGCATGTATATATTGGTAATATAGATTTATTATTTCTTATTACTGGTAAAGCCATATCACTGCTGGACAACTCAGCAAGTTTAAAGAGCAGGAGATGACAGAAAAGTCACACAGAGCATCATGTCAGGATAATAATTCAGAACTATTCCAGTTACTCAGAATAAACAATTCCTGGAATAAGAAATATTATTTACTATAGACATATTGCCCTTTAGACTCAAAGCATCTTCTGAACTGAGATCACTATCTCATACATGAGGAGATTTATCACATTTCCAAGTATATAATAAGTAACGGTGGGTGACCTATATTTACAAACTGTATGTTGGCATAATCTAATGTGCAACAAAAACAGCTTAATATTTTACCCAAATCTGTGTCCTGCAAGAAGTGGCATTCACTCTAGCCTTTCCAAGGCAGCCACTGTTCATTTAGACATGTTGCCTCCTTTTCTGTTCATATTTATTTACCCCATAACACATCAGTGGCATAATATAAGCAACAGGGAAGCTGTTTAGGTGAATGAAAAGCAGGTTTCCAGCTGCCAGTTAATATCTGTCATATGCACAACGGAAAATCAGCATTTGTAAGACAGAGCAAAGGCACTAGTTAGACCCTGGCTGAAAATGAGAGGTTAAAGGGCACAAATGCAAACTGATGACCTCCAGGTGGGCACGGCAAATATTTCTGATGTCACAAAAGCATGAAACATTGTTTTCTTTATTGGACAGACAAGAGGATTTATCGAGCCCTTTATCCACCACAGGTGCAGTTGACCCACAAAACAGCAATATTTATCTTCCTACTACACAATCCTCTGTGACAACAGGGGAAAGAAGCTGCTCGGAAGGCATTAATCCTTTTTTTTTACTTTCTGTCATCAGCGGGGCCTACCAAGTGTTGCTGCTGACTGGTGGGGAAGGGCGTGCAGGCACCAGCCAAGGACCAACCAAAAACCCATGCAATTTCACTGGGAATTATTTTTTTTTCTCATTCCTGCATTGTGATTACATCAAAGGGAGGCAGGGAAGGATCTGTTTGTTTGATCTTGGACATAACGATTTATTCCCTCTGTTCTGATGGGGGGAGTGTAGTCAGACTTTCTCTAGCACTATTCGGTATCTCTCACACAACTCAACTTTTGCAGGCAAATGACTTTTTTTCATCAGGACTACTATCTGCTACTTAGATTACCCATGCTGGCTCAGGCTTGGGGTGGGGAGGGTGCTTGTTGTAAAACTGTACATGAAAGAGGACTCCCCTTTAAACAAGACTAAAATAAAAATAAATGTAAGTTTGCTCATGTGTAGGCAGGGAAATAGGTAGATGACAGTGCAGTACCATGTATAGTATATATTCTATTATTTAACAAACCTTTTTAATAAAAACTGCACTGTGAGACAGGACACATATAGGAGCCTCCACATCTTAAGTCTCTTTTTTCACATCTGGTACCTGAGGCACACAGCGCCTCTCCCCTCAATCCCTCTGAAACAGACCAAATAAATCTGAAGACAATTGCACTATACCTCTGAGAGGCCAGACCCGGTATAGCTGTGCCTGCACACACATTTGTAGGGACAAATCGAGAAACTGGTTCAGAAAGACTGGGTATGCACGAGACAAAACTGTGGCCTAGACCATAGTTCCCATTAACTGTGTAAATTAAGTCCATGCATCAAACAAAAAGTTCTATTATATGCTTGTTGTACATAGGAAGCAATGTCCTTACACCCAAGAGCCTGCCATACCTTGCAATTAAAAATATTTTTTCATCATTTAAAAATCCCTGCTCACCCAAGTAATATTCCTGCATGGGACTTCTGGGTTCTTCTTCCAGCCCTAAGTGTAATGTTTACAGAGCAGGGGACGAGCAGATACTGAATACAGAAAAAATAAACTAAAAAATATGAAACATTTTTGTATATATATTTTAGAATTAATTAATCTGCAACGTTTCAGCTATATGCAAATTGACAGAGCTGAAAATGGTAAACAGTTCTATAACGTGTTTAGAATTTATCATGCAAACGGGATCCTGTACCCACATAAATAATGAATGCATTTCTTGCTTCCTACATAAAACAACACAGTAATTTTACAACAGAAGTGCTACCTAGGATAATCGCTTACAGTAAAGAGTACTCAGCTGTCTAGGGACTTTTGTCTTTCCGTATTCGAATGCTGCCTCGGTGGTAAATATTTAATATTTAAGGTAAGTAATCAAGAAACTATTTTCTTCAGCAGTTGGGCAGGGATCCAGCCCACCCGAAGCCGAAGCGTCTCTTTTCGGCGGACACGATCGCCCTCTGCAGGCCGCCGGCAGCGGCACCAGCAGCGGCACCGGGGACCCGGGGTCCTGCTGCGGAGGAACGGGCTGCGCAGGGGGGGTTGGATCCACCCGCTGCTTCTTTGCTTGCTGTTTAGCTCGTTTATTTCTGTACGTGATGCTTCCGCATAAAAATCACCTCAGAAGGAAACAATGCAGAGGCAGAACACGGAGAATTATGATATTTGCCCACTACTTAGTGCATTCAGATACAATAAACTTCATGGGGTTTTGTGGCTGCTTTCAGATGAATGTGCAATTAGTACTGAAGGATGAATATCAATTTACTAATTAAAAAAAAAGTTTCTCCTTCCACGGGGATTTTGCATTATATTCTGTTTTAAGCTTACCAGTGCACAGCGTGCAAATGCCATTATATTAAGATGATGTTGATTTAGTTATCAAGGACTATTTCCTCATGCACATATTCTAAGTAATTGCATGTGTCTTTCTAAATCAATTTTTTAAGGAGCTGAAATGTGGGTAAAGTTATTCCAAGCCTATACACTGGAAAAAGGAGACTATGAAGAAGTAAACCAAAAATTAGTTATAATATTTAATAGTGAAAAATTTTGTCTTTGTTCTAGAAAAAATGCATATTTATTTTGGAAAAAAAGTTATTAGTAACTAGAATTGCAATAGTTTGAAGCTTTGGGGAAAACCATTCTTATCTCTAAAGCATAGATGTGTAACAAATGAGTAAGGGCCTGTCCAAAAGGTCATAGTGAGCCCTGAAAGATGTAAACCTATACATGAAATGTAGCCTTCTTATATGTCTTCTGCTTATTTCCCACATTTTGAGTAATAATATTGTAGATTTACAGAAGGACATTTAAAACATTTTTCAGAAAGAGAAAATAAGAGTTCTCTATTTTGTCTGCTCACAGAAGGAGAAAAAAATCTGATTTTTATTCTCCTTTGCAGTAAGCTAGATACCACAGACTATGCTGCCAGACACTCTCTGACATTGCATTTCTTTGATTCTTCCTCACTCAGACTTACATCATCTTCCAACTCTGCATTCACATCTGTGAACACACATATATATGGATTTATTTTATCTTAAACTGATCAGGTGCCTTTTAGTTCCCATGGAAAAATGCTCCACTAACTACAAATAAACGTGAAAAATAGATTTGAAATGCTGCCTATATTTTACAATCAAAGCTGAATTTTTTTGCCTGTGGTCATAAGAGCCATAAGAAACCAAGTAGAAGAAACCTGTGAAAGACATTAACCTTGCACTTGGGCATCTATTTCTATTGTTTATTATGCAACATATCTGAGTATGTGCAGTGAATACTCTGCCTATTACTTTATCTGTGACAGTTAATGCTTTCTCTAGAAATATGAACAGATCTAGCCTGAATTTTTTTTCCACCAAGGTTTTGTCAGAAAATACCAGGTTTTTGACATCCAAGCATTTCAGATTTTAAGAACTTTGGGTTTAAAGCAAATATTTCTAAGCCTGAGTGACCCCTGAGACAACTCTGGTTTGATTGCCTTCAAGCAAGGAACCTAATGCTTCCTGGCTCCAGATTTCAGGGCCAGCACAACAAGAATCCCCCCACTCCGGTAGCTCCAGGTAATTAGATCTAGCAAGAGTCCCTTAGGCTGTGGCACAGGGACACACTCAGAACCTGCCTCCAGGGGAGCTGCTTAATCCCTTCCATGTAAAGAGAATCACAAGCCAGAGCACAACTTCTCAGCTCAGCAGTGGGGCCCTCACCTGGACTCAAGCCACCATGCTATCAAATCTTTGCCAGGATCTGTTTGCACATTTTATCCAGTGGTTACAGTATGCCTTGTAATGTCAAGTGCTATCCCAAACAAGAATTGACAAGACACAACCTTGGTTGTTGGTTCCCTCTGTTTCTGACTCAGTCAGTTCTTCCCTCTCTCCTTCCAGTATGATGAGATGGCTCTGTGGATCCTGCAGGAACTCAGGTGATGTGAGAAATAAGACCCAGGTGCCTACAGATGTGAGGATGAGGTGGAAAGTGTACTCCTAAAAAGCAAGAATGGTTTATTCCTATGTCTCGAGATACTGTCAGAGGAAAAATTACTGGACCCTCCAATCCCATAGCTGACACTGGGATAGCTTCACTACATAGGAGACCTGGATCCACCCAATGCCTCCAGCTGAGCAGGTTCAGATACCGGGTGCCAGAAAGTACCCTATTCAATATTACTTTAGAAGATGCTCAGAGGGAGAATTCTTACACTTTTCTGTTAAAAAAACCTTCCACTTTTTACATAGCAATGAAATACTGAATCCTTCAGAGAAAGAGGCCAAGTGGCCCTCTAGTCCTGTCATCCTGGCTCTTGCTAAGGAAGGAGGACAGCTGTATCCTTCTACCACCAGTAATAACTCACTCCAAAATTTTCTGTGGAGCAGGTAGGTATCCATCCCAATTCCCAGGACAGTGCCAGGTAGTCATGTTTTTTTCATACCCAAGGCCTGACTCCGTGACTATAGTATACAAAAAAGGGAATAGCTTCAACAGGGTGGACTGACCTACCACCCCACCACCAGGGATAGCCATCACACTGCTGCAGAATCAATGCCTGAGAGACAGGCAGTATAACAACAGACACTGAGAGGGGCAGATGTCATGCCCTCTGTAACTGCTCCCTGATCTCAGCTACCGCGTGAGACCTTGGGAAAGGCAGGAGCATGGAGCAGAATGGAAAATACTTGTATCATACCCCTATTTCATGGATAACTGACGAGGTATGGATCCTGGATATGTGATGAGTTGAGCTGCAAACACACTAAACCAACAGGCACGGTGGATGGAATAAAGCCTATTCTGTACTCCACGAGAGAAAAAGACAGCTGCCGAAAGCAGAGGGGCATATGGGCACAACTAGGAGCAAGAAAACTTAAATGTAAGAAAAATAGGTGCTTTCAGGCTGTGGAAGCAATGTAGCACCTTTGATACTCTGAGTTCTGGGTACAGACAATTAAAATGGCAGCTGAGCTCCCAGGTTCAGCATGAATTCCTTTGTGTGTCTAGCTACAAAGCACAAACAGTGTAACTTGTCACTAAAAAAAAAGGATAAAAGCCATAGGTTTAAAAAAGCAACATTGTTTCTAAAAATTCAGTTTCAAGTATAATTTTGATTTTGTACACAAATAAAAATAACTTTTTAACACATTTCTTGTCATATGCTTATTCATATGGTATCAAAGGGAGCAGAAGACTAAGTGGGTGTTAAGATCCTGCATAAATATAATTTGTCAGAGGATGAACTAATGTAGAATTAGATTTTGATGAAAGGACATATAGGGTTAATTTACCATGTAAGACATATCTCCTTGAATAAAACAATAAAATTTTACTGGTGCACTTAACTAAGATACCCTCTGGCTTCATGAGAAGACTTAGAAACTTTCTCTATAAACATGTTATTGAAGGAAAACTTCAGAGGTCCAGTTTTCACAAGTGCCTACTAAACTGACCATATAATAGACAGGGAACATTTGCTTCTAAAAGACAAGTGAGCATGGATATTTGCAAAATCAGATGCTACCGATAGAACTACCTAATTCCCTTTTATACAATGCAAACATGCAGGGGAGGGGTCTTCTGGGTATTAAAAGCATTGGGAAGTAATATAAGGTATTCCTTTGTCATTTTTTAGAATTAAAAATTATTCCTACCTTTCATTGAGTAATTGATTTTCAATGGGGGTGGGAGGACAAAACAAAACAACCAAAAGCAAACTTACTGATTCAAAAGCAAAACAACTCATGAAAAGCTTTTCAAAGTTTCTCTGGTAACAACCAAATGGCCAGCGAAGGAAAAAAATATCAAATAACCCCTCATGTTATTTCCCTTAAGCATCACCCTTCTTCCATAGTCTCCCAATGCTAGTCTTGAAACTTAATTAATTTTAATTACTGACACTTTGAAGGATAGTTTAGCTGTCTGTATCCCTAATTTCCTCATCACATTATTATTTCTTCCAATCATCCTTTAATTTCCAGGTGCCCTCAGGACCATTTAATAATTAAAATGATTTAACAGAAACAAACATCAAGTGCTGTTTTACAATCATACAAAACCAATCCAAATGTTTGAAACTTTTATATGTAGCTTTCCTCCTTCTTCACAACACCTCAGATGAAGATTGTGAGGGAGTCTGTCACTTCTGTCTGGGAACCTGGGAGTGAAGAAACCTGAATTCCCAAAATGTGAACAATTTCAGTCAACTGATGGAAATATCAAGAGGCAGGGGAAGAAATTAATTTCTCCTCAGCCCAAATCCTCATGTTCACTTATTCATGCTGTTCCTCAGAATAAGAGGATGAAGGAGGGATGCGAGGGCAGGCAAGTCAGGTGAGCATCAGGGCAGAATTGGGCAATGATCTTAACTCTCCAGAGGATGCATCTGCTGTCTCAGCTAGAGCTCATTAGAAGTTCTTTTCTTTTCCTGTCCTTTTCACCCTCCAAAAAAATTAGAGGAAGTGATTTTTCATTACCATCTGTCTATAGTCTCTCATGCTTCACAAAACTAAGACTGTGAATGTATAGCCTATCCATCCTAGAAAAACATGTCTTCAAAGTTGAAATAATACAATTTGAAAATGCAGCTGCAATACCTCACTGCAACTTTGATTCAAACTTCTCTAGTTTCCATTCTCCCCTAGATGCCTGGGTTTCCAGCCAGACTGCCTCTTCTGTCATGCACAATGTCTCCCAGGAGAGCTCCTGGTCTGCAGGAGACATGTAGTTTACCTGGGAGTGTAACTGACTGGGGAAAAAAGGGTACATGATGAAGCAAAATTAAATCCCACAAGTTCCCAGGGCAGTGCATCCAAAAGAAATACTTCATCTTTTCATCTAAAATACTTTCGTTTGGGGAATTATTTTTTTAGGCAATAAAAAATTTCTAAGATATGCAGATGCTTTTCATGACATGTATCCTTTCATTTAATATTTTGTTTTCCTTTACAAAACAATGCTTTAATGGAAAAAGTTCCAGTATCTTTAGCTTGAGCATCCGTGGGGAAGCCACAGCTGTCTTTGTGTGACTGAATGCTTTTTAGATATAGTGGGGAATTGGGACCAAAAGGGAATTCTTTTTTTCCTCTGAAAGTGTCTGTGCAAACTATATGGCTTATTGTAGCCATCTGCTCCTAGTGTGTATTCAGTGATAGTATCTGTTTGTTTTACAGGCTGGAATATACTTTTATTACCTTTACTACTTCTTGTTAGCACTGTAGAGTCCATTATGTTACAGGGGACTGATACGGGTTTTAATACATCTTGTACACCACAAACAGAATTGCTAAGGCCCAGGTAAGTATGTTATTGTTAGTAAACTGTGAATATGAAAGGATGCGTCTTGCCTTCCATCTTCTCAAGCTGAGTGTAAGGCTGGCTGATAGAATTTTTTAAAAAAAGTTGTTCTATTTAGGAATTGAGGCAATGAGGTTTCTCATTACTGAAAATTATCATGAAATCCCCATGAGACCATTTTTGCAGAGTCATTTTTTTGAGTTGTATTTTAAAAGGTAAATGGCCCACAGGGACTGAGCAGTATTGTTTCTAACAGAAGAACTTTTCAATTTGAAATTGAGACATGGGCTCAGATGTTGTGAAGGTGTTTATGGAAGCTTCTTGTTGCACATGTGATATCTATTCAGCACGTAAGTGTCTGTTATTTTCTCTAGCCATAAATGTCCTTTTTTTCTGTCAAAAAATATATTTTTCTATTGAAGAAGTACCAGAAGTTTTTAGATAGCCTTGTTATCTAAAATATATGTGACAGATAGATATGTGACAATAGTTGTGTTGACCACCAGGTTGGCCAGAAAATTGACAGAACTAAATGGATATTTGTTACTTTCATCAGATGCATATCTGAACATTTACATCAAAATTTATGCAGAAAATTACATGCTTACTTGGGCAGGAATAAAAAGGTAAAACTAACATTCTCTGTTACTGCATTTTAAACCAACATAAATCTACAATGTGTCAGCACATTTATACTTCCATCTTCCATCTGGCAGAGCAAGTAGATCAATAGGCAATGAAGGTGTCATCACCAAGAATAATCTAATGAATCATTTTTCAAACAAGCCCCTTTATCATTCATATAAACAAATTCACATATCCGTGTAAAGCCTATGTCCCATAAGATATATAGCCTAAATGCTACTGGTGAATTTTGCTTTGAAGACGTTTGTTTTGCTTCAATTTACATTCACATTATTTCCACATTAAAAATATCACTTGGATCACAGTGACTTTATAAATACTTCCATAAAATTATTTTGGTCAGAACATGCCAACCTCTCAAGCATCTATCAAGTCTCCTTTTTCATCTGAGTATATTTCAGTCCAAAGGATCTTTGACTGTGTTACACAATTAAAATCCAAGTGCTTCCCTGCGCCAAAGACAAATATTTTCTACCCATATTTCTTTTATATCTGCTAACAAACTTGTCTATCATTTGGGCTGTTAAGGAACCCAAGTTCTTTCCAGGTACACCCTTCCAATAGCAAAGGCTTTGACATGGTCAAAGGTGCAGAATAGGATCCAAATTTGATTGCCACATGGGACAATAATAATGTAAACTGTAATAAGCTGTTTCCTTTCCCTTTTTTTTTCCTTCCCTGAAAGGCATTTAGAAACTTTTTTTAAGCCATTATTGTAGCCCTTTACCTGCATATAGAACTCTTGCTAATGAGGATGGTAACTCCATGTTCAGACCCAGGCTGGAGACATGTGTCACCAAGCAGTGTCTTCAGCTCCCCACCACCTGGCATGGTCCTGAGGGAAGAAACACTGATGTGTTTTGAGTGAAATACCAGCTGTGACCATGCAGGATTTCCTGACCTTGTACGAAAAAATCTATGGAGAGGCTACAAGCCTAACTTAACAATTTCAGCAACACCCACATACAAACCCAAAACATAATTTTGATGTGCATTGGTTGTAGAGAACCTTGCCTCTTTGAATGGTTTTTAGTAGTGTTTGTATTTTACACTGATATTGAGGGAAGAGTACGTTATTTCTCAAAGAAAACTAGGATACAGGTGTTTCTAAACCCAGAGACCTGGTTTAGCACAAGGTATTCTGCTACTGCTCTTATCTTCTGTTCCCGTTATGAATACCCCCAGCCTGTAGCACCAGGACTTGAGGGCACAAATTCTGCAATTTTAAGGCACAACTACACGGTGTTTCAAAAAGATAGACCAAATTTCAACTGAGTCTATATTTTTGAAATACCTTGTACTATGTCACAGATAAAGGCAACTAAGAAGCTTCAGAGTTTTGTTAGACCCATCATGACACTCTCAAGAACAACAAATGAATTCAGGCTTTGTCTATAACAGACCAGGTAAACAACAGTCATGTTAAAGTTTGACATAATAGTACACAAGGCTAACCATGTAATAATTGCTGTGAAACAACATATATTGTTTCACGGTAATTCTGTTAAATAAGTAGCAACTCTAAGAGAAACAGCAGCATTAACATGGCAATCTACATTAATATGGTAATCTACATTAGTGGTACCCCCTTCTTTCTTTAGTAAGTGCACAACTAAGTCCTGACATTACTGTAATAACATTTCCCCATAAAATCAATAATAAATTCTGCTTCATTGGAAGACAACATTAAAAAATCAGAATGATAATTATACCACCCACATTTCTTTTGAGGACATTTTCTGTTCTTGGATCAATGACTCACCAAGGGGATAACAGCAAAACTGGACTGTTAATGACTAAATTGGTTTTGCTAATATAGAGATATCCAAGGTCTTCCAACAAAATTTCCAAAGAACATCAATTTCTACTTGAAGTCTATTTACTAGAGTCATCACTTGCAGCCTCAGGCTCAGCCATAGGTTTCCTCCCATCCAAGCAGACTGTTACCATCTGATCAAGTTCATGAATATGTCATTAGCCTCCACTAACTTACCATGTTTCAAGGTGTCTCCATCATGTTATTCTCTTTTCTCAACAACATTGATCACTGGTGGGAAGATAAGATGAATGATGGGAAGAGAACATGACTAAAACAATTCACTTTTTTTTCTGACTGTTGCTCGTAAATCTGAACTTTTAATGACCTAATTATTGGGGCCTCTGCCTTAAGAGACCAATAAATCTGCTGCACTCTGGCTGGCAGAGGAAATAAATTAATTGTTGCACAAGGTTTTGTTTAGCATACACAATTCAATTGTGGTACAACCTACAAGAAATCATGTTAATAGAATTAGTTATGAAAAGATGCAAGTTCATATGAGTGAATTTTTTATTTTGAGATGCCAGCACTAGGTTTCATCCCAGCTGCACAAGCTATAATTTCTGGTCTAAAACAGCTGGTTGGCCAAACCTGATTTACAGTTCCAGAAATGAGAGATGAGAAATGAGAGCAGGCTGGAACAGCCTAAAAATCATAATCAATAATTAGCTATGATTTTAACCATCAATTTTCAATAAAAAGGCAGGTTGAATACTACCAAGCCTAATTATAACGCAAAATGTTTTTCACTATTAATACTTTATGGTCTATAGCTTATGAATGGAGTTCAGAGTCTTGCTGGAATTGGTGTAAAACTCATATTCTTCACTGAAATCATGACCAGTCAGTGTATGTCAGAAGAACTGGTGCTCTTGGACAAAGTCTTATCAGAGAATATAATACTACTTCCTACACTGTTCCTACATTTTATAGCAGTATAATTCCCCTGCTCTCAATGCAATAAAAAAGGCTTTCTCTTAAAAAAACTAAATTAAACTTCCCTTTTGTAAACACGATGATCTTCATTTTGCAAATTTGCAAAATTTCATTAAAACTTAGCTGTAAAACAATGCTGACCGTGCATAAAGGGGCATTCTTCAATATAGTTATTTCAAACCTGTAATTTTTCCATACCATACATGCTCAGGTATTTTTTAATTATTTTTTTATGGATTAATTACTCCTATATTTATACAAGCTCAATAAATTAAAGACATATGCCTTCTTGAAACACAAACTTGAAAAACATTTTTAATAAAAAGAAAACATTTTTAAAACTATTTTTCATAGCCATTTCTGATTAAAACTCTTTTTACTCTTTTGCCAAGAAATCATCTTTCCTTTCGAGCCAGATCACTGTCAGGAATCAGCCATGAATGGCTAAATACTTAAATCTGCAGTGCATATTTTCACTTAAATCCTCTAGTGCAGTGCCTGAATGCAGAACAATAAAACCCAAATGTTTTCCTTGTACTACCTGTCAGAGAGCCATGCACACAATTGTAGCACTGGAGGTTTATTTCAGATGAGTAAGCTGCAAATATTACAAATTCTCCTTCCCTGAATGTGGTCACAGGACTCATTATCTCTCGAGCATTCTGCTAAAATGCGGGCTGTGTTCAGAGTGATGCAATGGCTGTATGTACGCACAGTGATGGGTTTAAAATGGATGAGATTTTCAGGAACATAAAGTTCTTGGAAAAATAGGGCATGATCTTTGCAGTCATGAGGAAACACAGGCAGAACCTTGTAATAGTTTGCTAATTGCCCTGAGTAAAGTAATTTGTTTTATCTGTCTGCCACTTGGTTTCCTGCAAAGTGCAAAAAAACTATTATGGGATTTTACTGAAACTAATTACTGCTATTTTATCATGAACGCTGCTGAAGCATAATCCTCTTCCTTTATTTCTGGCCTTCTCTCACACACTATGCCTCCCCCTCCTTCATCCTGAATTTAAAATCTTGGGGAAAGTCAAGTACATTAATCATCCAGCATTGTAATATATCCTGCTGATATCCAGCCTCCTCCTATAACAATATGGGGCAATAGCACAGTACAGCAATGTAAACCCTAGTAAGCTGCAGACACCACTGCTTATTTGTTCATAGGGAACCTGCACCCCACAAAATATGCAATGTGCTGGAAGAGTATTGTCTGCCTCCCCACAGTAATTAAGTGGTACCTGATGACAAGCTAAGAGAAGGATAATTTGTTTCCCTCTTTTCCCAACCAACTTGTGCATGTAGGATCTCATAAGAATTTCGTTTCAACACTAGTGGCTTGGTGAATAAATAGTG
Organism: Aegotheles bennettii; assembly: GCA_013398125.1. Lineage (NCBI taxonomy): Eukaryota > Metazoa > Chordata > Aves > Caprimulgiformes > Aegothelidae > Aegotheles > Aegotheles bennettii. The sequence goes on from VZRW01006732.1 coordinate 61,689, forward strand.
ACAGTATACCCTGGTATTAACACAATATCTGATTTATAATCATAATTTGTTGGAAACTCTGAAATATCTCATTTTGATCATTATCATGAAATCCTGCTAATGTTGAGATACCTCATTAGAATGGTTGGCAACTTACCTTTGATTGAAATTATTATTCTTTTGAAATGAATGACACTGCCTGAATGTGTTCTGTCAAATCTTGATAGTTAATTAAATTGTTTTTATCAGAATAGTCAACCACACAAAATGCAACCCATTAAAGAATGTGTTTGACAAGAAGATAAATTGATCATCAATATCTCATTGATGTGAAGATGAAGTACAAATGCTATCAGCATTTCTCACCCGATATAACCAGTGATGGTTCAACCAGTGTCAATAGTACTAAGGAATTATTTTGCACTTTCAAAAAAATGCCCTCCTAGATGGCTAATTTTTCTGTACAGCAAAGTAAATGAAGATTGATAGTTACAAAGCACAGCAGCAAGAGGATTTTGAAGTAGGAGACAAGGTGAAGGTTTATTTTTCTAAAAAAAAGTAGGAAAAAAATAATTTTTGCCATTGAATTGCTGAAAATGAGATGCTCAGAGCTGCTCAGACCTGCTCCTAAAGGAAAGACTCTCACTCATACAAATGCTTTATCTACCCAAAAGCATATGTCTTCAGATATCCTATCGAAATGACATAAAACCAATGATAATGACTTCTTAAATCACAGATGTGTTACATATTACATTATATTTTTCACATTTCTTATTATTTTCATACCCAGTATGCTAGGTTTTTTAAGTTCTTGCATTCCACATTGACATCAAATCCAACCCTGTGATGTTCTTGCTGGCTGACTTTGAAGGCAATGTTATTACAGAAGACCTGAATCAAGCCTTCGGTGTGTTAAGTATTTGAGCCCTTATTTTTGTGACATTTCTGAGTCTGCTTATTGTAGGTGAGTGGATACTTGATCGAGCTGGCTAACAAAGCAAAAAATATTCTATGAATAATCATTCACATGTATGAACAAATGTACTTTCAGTCTGTCACCAGTTACCCAGTTCCCTCCACAACAGCACACACACCTTAAGAAGAAAAAAACAGACAAAATTAATCAGATTGCCAATACATCAGTGACAATGGCAAAGCCAGTACCTTCACAGAAGGAGCCTAAAGTTCATATTGTATTTAAAAGTCTGAAGCTACAGCCCATCAGCATTCACTTGAGGGAACATTGTCAAAAGGACCTTCAAGCAGATTTTTAAAAGTAAATTTTCAGATGCACGTATCAAGGAGAATTAGGTCTTGCAGAAGAATTTTTCATAGTGCCTGTTGCAAAAGGTAACAGGAAACTATCTGCATATTTAGACATCTAAATGCCTTCTTAAAATCTGCCTTAAGTAGCTTCACTGCATCTCCTCCCATCCATCCAAGTTACTGGGGTTCAAAGCCTAAGTACCTGTGAGTATCCTGACCCTATATCCTACTGGCTTAATGAGAGAGAATCTCCTAAATAAATTGGTTTGGGATTTTTATTATTATTATTTTAAGGGTGGTCTGTAAAGTTAAGCCAACCAAAGGGCGTTACCACTTTCCTTAACCACAGGAAAAAATATTTCCCATAATTATGAAGAAATCTTGTGCTGTATTCCCTAAATGCCATTACTGTTTTGATCACTTTAAGTAAGCATTGACTGCTGCTTGTTCTCCACCAGGAGCTGAACGTGCAGTGACAGACCAGAGCCAGCTTCCTGCCAGATGTGTACCCAGAGCTAACACAGCTCCCATACCTTGCCGCCCCACTGTGTCCTATGTGTACTATGCTGAGCATGCAGACACAGGTTGCCCTGGCCTGTGGGACTCAGGCAATGAGGTACAAAGTTGTGGAGATACTGAGTGGATGTGACATACTTAGTTCATAAAATGAACAATGCCTCTCCCAATCCTTTTGAGCTAAGCAATTACCTGCTCTGCCTGGGTAGGAATGACTCCAAATACACATTTCTGCAAAACATCTGAATTTTTCAAGAATGCTCCAGTGTGTGTTCAACCCCCACCTGTGTCCCACACTGGGCATGAAACGGAGCAGCAAAAGAACCTCCCACCAAAAAAGACCCCACAGCTGTACGTGGGAAAACAGGCTTAATTCACACCACAAATAAAGAGCAGTTAGAAAAAAATGGCTAAAGAAAGACAAATAGCCTCTTCCTTTTCCTTAGCAGGCTCTTTTAATCAGCACCAAAATGAAGAAAGATGACTTAATCTAAATAGCTGAATAAACAGTTACAACAAAACAAGGCAAAGCTTGTAACAGCACCAAAACCAAGAAGCATTTCATAAAGTATAGTACATAGTACAGACCAATTACACGCTGTTTGAATGAACAAAATAGTCATTCAATTGAAGGAACCTTCTTCATTCTCATGGTTTATGAAGAGCAGCAGAGCCCTGAAACTGAATTACAGCTTCAGTGTTCACTTTGAGACCATAGCTTGGTACCAGAATGATATTTCAAGCAATTGGAGATAATGTCAGACAGCTGCATCTATCACTGTGATTCCTAAGCAGGAGGTAGGCACGTAGACAGCAGGGGGCCCTTGAGACAGAAACACAGGTTTGATCATTAGTCTTATCATCATTCTTATGGTATAGATTGAATGCAGATAATCAAGAAAACAGAATGCCAAAGAAACAGCTGGCATTGACAGATACGCTACCTACCACTCTGCTAGAATTCATTTCTTAAGATTTTTAAAGTCTGTGACTGCTATATTTCACGATTCATTCCTTCCTGATCACATTTTACACACTAAATCTAGATCTCTTGCACAGAGCATGTAGACTACTACATCTACCAATGTGTAAGTGCAGAAGGGGCACTGTCCTTAGTGCCTTTGAAAGAAGCCCTGTCCCATTCCAAAATAATATTGTGGAGATTCAGAGTCTTCACTAAAGTGAGAACTATCATGTTAGCAATAAAATAGAAGTAAAATATCCATGTTTCTGATGTAGAAATAGAAGGATTATTCTTTGGTGATGTTAAATGAGGATTGCAACTGACATGAAGCAGAAAATCTATCAAGTTATTAATGAAGGGAGAGTTTATTCCATTAGTAATATACAATAGATCAGGAAAATTCATTATTTTAGAGACGTACCAGGGCAATTTCACTGTGTAGGTACATATTATAGAGGCTGGAAAACTGGATCCTATGGCTCTACATTATATGTCACCTTAATGGACAATATACAGTCCATATAGAATTAGACCCAAAAGGGGAAAAGCTCTGTTTCCACAGCTGGAAGGAAGATAATTGCTAAAGGGTCAGTCTTCTTTTGCAGCTCTCCTGCCAAACCTCTGCAGGGTACAGCCTGAATGAGTGGCAGGGTAAGGAGCACTGGTGGGTTGGCAGGAAGAGCAAAGGAAAAGCTGCTTCTGCAATGTGTCTGGACTATTTGTCTTCAGACTCTTAAGCTGGTCTGCTATTTCTGAGATTCAAAATGCCATCTGACAAACCAACAACTATTGGAAGCAAACAAATGTACATTTCTTGTCCAAAATTAGCAAAAAGTTGTCACAGATAGACCAACCTTGGATCTGATTTTCTGCACTTAACAGTACCTACCATGGAGGCCCTATAATCTGCTCCATTTGATGTAAAATGCAGCAGTTTGCTTAAAAAGGTCACTGACAGGCTCAGCCATGCTGTCATTGCCCTAACTGAACACTGCTATACCTGATACTGTAAAATAACAACTGATATTGTTGCTGGATGACTTAATTGATTATTTAGAGAAAAATCAGGGAGGGGATGGGCACCAGATCTGAAACTATGCTGAAATCACGTGGAGATTGAAGTCACTCTTCAAAAGAAAAATGAATATTTCCCTCCTTCTTTGTCAGACGTGTACTCCGTATAGTTATTGCCAACAAATGGTTGTTCTTAAATTAGAGCCATGTTCATTCGTGTTCATCTGTCTCTGTCACTACACACATTGCACTAACCACAAAATGAGTTGTAGCAAGGTGCTCTGGGAATTGCCAGAAATAAAAGTCTCCCATAATTTCACAACAGCTCTCCCAGTTACTCCTAGATTTAAAACCATGCATTAAAAAAGGGGGGAAAAAAACCCTGTATATTATAAAATGAGGTTGCCAAATAACAGTGTGCAGGCAGGTGGAATGAGATAACTGATAGATAGCTGTGAGTAATATGCTTTTTTATCACTGGAGAATTAATACTGAAACATAAATGAAGGCAATATATGTATAAGAAAATCAAAGCAGCATATGCTCCAAGTGAATAATGTTATGCATTGCTAGTGAGCACAAGCGGGATTGCTGGGAAATCTGGAAGATATGACTTGATACCTTACAAAAGATGCTGATAAAGTCTTCCAAGCAGTAGCTAGATGCTCTCTCCACTCCTCCTCCTGCTGACCTGCTGACCATCTGCAGTTTCTAACCATAGTAAAACGACAGTAAGAGCTCAAGAGTGATGCTCAGGGAGAAGGGGAATACAGTTGTATTGGTACTACAACATAACTTGTGTGACAGAGAGTGCCAGTCTAGAGACAAAGGCATTGGTTCCCATCCCAGAAGAAGCCTACCTGGTGCATGGCCAATGTACATCGTTCATTGGCAGAATGGATGTATCAACTTATGGAAGCATAATCATTTTTAAGTTCCTTTTCATAGGAAAATTCTTACTACCCTACCTTGAAACAAAAGCTTTGTATTACCATTGTTTCCAACTTTCGTTAATATGTCTCAGCAAGCTCCTGATGAGCCATAAAATATTATCACAAGATGGAAATCATATTAATGGAACTGCTTAGGTTTGCGGTGAAAAATTAGATAACCTAATTTGTACTTCAATTTCCAAAACAACTATTTGTTAGCTAACTAATTTACCACCATCTTTCATCATTTAAGTCCTTTTCCTTTCTGAAGATTCAATTAGTTTCCTTCTCTGTCTCACAAACGATTATCTTGAACCATTTCAGGTAGTCCCAACAACCCCGCAACAAATATTCCTGTGAGCACAGAGGAGAAATCGATAACTTCCACGCCTGTTCAGTAAAAGAATGCAGCTTTTTCTGATAGCTGCAAACAAGATGAGATTTGAGTCACAAATGTTTCCCAGTCAAGCATGAAAACAGCACTGGTACCCTGCTGGTAAGCAGCCCAGCAGTCTGAGATTGACCAGTGGCAGAACACATCCAAGATCAGGCCTTTTGAAAATTATTTGCTCTGAAGAAAGTCCATAAATAATCTAATGTGGAACAAAATTGTGCATTTCACCTCTCATAATAAGCACACAGCATGATGTGAGAGAACAGCTCATACCAAACTGCTTCCCAGATGAGCTCAGTTCAATAAGTTGTTATTTATTTATTTGTCTGTGGTTTCTTTTTCTATTATACATTATCAAGTTTCACTAAACTGCCATATGAATATGTCTCTAAATTAACCTCAAGTTCACTCCTACTCATTTTCAACAGAGGTCGGTGTAAACCCTTCATTAAATTCAGTAGGGATAGGTTTGGGTACAGAATGAGTAACCTTTCCTTACTTTCCTTGTTTGCTATCTTTATTTCACCTTGGTCTAACCTTAATTACACAGTAACTTAATATTATCCTTCCTATTCACACAACCAAGTAATTGCCCTCTTTCTGTCATCTCTGCTATTTTTAACACACCCTTTGTTGTTTTTTGAATACTAATACAAACATTGATACCAATCACAGAGTATGCAAACAGGCTACTGGGCTTGCACTTAACAGCTACTAGAGGAGGAAAATAACCAGGGACTTGGGGGACAAAGTGTCATTTCCTACATCTTTACATGGTATCCAGCACACCAGTGTGATGAATAACACCATCTCTGCCTAAGGGATTTTTTTTCAATATTCCCGTTATTTTAGTCTGTGATTTAGTTACTGTTATTCCCACTGCAGATCTAAGACATTACATGTAAACTCTGAAATGTAGAGCTGCTTCTTTTGACTTCAGAGCAAGAACCATTCATGTTCCATTTATATATTTTCTTTCCACTGGAAGAAAATGTTGGTAAATAAATTGAATGACAAGTCAAAGTGAGTTTGACTCTATACACCCAGCTATGAAGTAGCTCTGGGTTTGGCCCCTTTCCCTAGAACTGTTTTCCATTTATCCATTGCACTCACCAAGCCTAACAAAGGTTATGCATGTTGCCTCTTTTGGATCTCATCCTCAGGTGCTTCACTCTCCTTTGGCAGACAGAGAAAGCTTAGGCACATATATTAGTTGAATATATTACATCAGGACAGTTAGACCAAGGCTGTCCAATGATCCCTCAAGCTCATTATCTGAGGTTTGCTGGAGTCTTATGTTTAATGAGAAAATGCAGCATAAAGTGTTACTTCCCTCATGTACTCAACATTCAGAGGATTTTGGACAGTTTCCCAGGGCTGGGCATGTAAAAAGCCACAAGAAGTTGGTGAGCATCAGTTGACTGAGATTCACACTCCTAACTGTCAGCCTCTGAGCCCTAATACAAATTAAATAAAAGTGAAGGGCAGCTAACAATAAATTGCAACTTGGAATCAAGCTATGGTCATTATGGCAGGTATCATGCCTGATGTAGAGCAAAGGACATTGGTAGGCGTTGTAAAACCTTCTCCCTTGGACATGCTCAAGTGCTGTACGATTTATGGAGTATATTAGCAGTCTGCTCATGAGCCTCACTCCCCAGAAACTTTTGGAATTGGGAGGGTGGAGGGGAAGGCAAGATACTCATAAAATAACAATATATTTGACATGCTCTTCAGTAGGATCAGAAAGCAACTTGCAGAGGTCTGGCTGCTGACGAGGAATGCTGTTAAAAAACCCACAGTAGCTGTGAAACTTATCCCTTCTACCATCCTGGAAACAAGGCCAATTTAAAAAAAGACTTTGAACAGTCATCAATCACCCAACATATCTGATGGCCACATCAGATAGCCTGATAGCCTTATGGCCTGGGTAAGCATTTCATGTCCCCAGAGGCAGCTTGATGGGTCAAGCTTCTGTAGCATGGGGGTTGTTCAAAAGGTTACTAATCTGTGCAAGAATGTTAGAGATTTCCCTGCATGTCAGGTATGAATCACAGAATCATCAAGATTGGAAGACACCTTCAAGATCATCCAGTCCAACCACCTACATATATCACCACTAAACCAGATCACTCAGCTCCACATCCAGACACATCTTTAACACCTACAGGAACAGTGACTCCATCACCTGCCTGGACAACCCATTCCAATACCTAAACACCCTTACAATGAAAAAAATTTTCCTACTATCCAATCTGAATCTCCCCCGCTGCAATTTAAAGCCATTTCCTCTCGTCCTTTCACTATGGGAATGGCAGATGTCAGTCTCTTCTCCACCTCCTGATTTTTCTTTTTGCTCCCTTCAAGTCTCCTAATACATCGAACTCATTTGCAACTTTGCCACAAGTCCCAGAGAAGGTATTTGTCACTTCTCCATGTAAAAAACATCTCTAGAGAGGCTGTTCTCCCTAGCATACTGCATGTGATATTAGAAAGTCCATGGGGAGTCTTCAGCCATTTCTGTTGCTCCCTGCAGGGATGTGTCACAAACATCACATTCTTCCCTTGGTCAGCACAGAGGCTGGTGTGCTTTTGAGCTAGTAAAAAAATAAAATACTTCCATGGTATTTACCTCAAGTTGGAGATTCAGTGTCACATCCCACATTTGTTAACCTTGACAATGGCTTGTTGCTTGTCATTTTCTTTCCCAGTTAGAAACATTCTTGTTCGTTCAAATTCTAAAAACAAATTTTGCCTAAGAAAATTCGTTTTCATTATATAAGACTTTATATGGAAAGGGGGTATGTCCAGTGAATAAAGCCACTCCAGCATCTAAAGGTAGGGAACTCATGTGAATCCCTCTCCAAACTTTATTCCTGGGTTTTTTTTAATGTTTTCTTCTGAAATTCTAGCTACTGTTATCACTCATGCAGCCTCACAATACTCTCCTGCTCTTAATCCCTGTTCTTCTCTCTGGGAGTCCTTCTGCCATATATCCAACAGAGGACAAAAACTCCCTGTAGTACACAAACAGGGAAGCCCCCACATCTCCTACAGTATTCTTGAATGTGGCTTGCAAACTCACATGCATAAAGCCTGTTAATAAGTTCTCTGTAAGTATCTTTTGAAAATGTCCTTATGTGCAAGACAGAAACAAATGTATCATCATACACAGGGCGCAGAAAATCTTGATGCCAATGACTTGCAGATATTAGAAAAAGTCCATTTCTCCTTCCCTTATCTTTATTATGTTCCCTCTGAGACACCTGTACAAAGCTCGTTCTCTTTAACTGTCTCCTTGCAGTCTTGGAAACACTTTTTCTCAGTCCCCTCACAGCTCCCGATGTATGAGCATCTGACAGGGTTCTCAACACACCTGCTTCAGCAAAGAAAAATGATTCCTTCACAGGGGGAGATTTGTTCTTTGCTATTTCAGGTTACAGCCTCAGCTAAGCCCTATATAACACTTGGAAATAAAACAATGTTTTTTAAAGGTGGCGGGGGAGGGGGGCAAGGGCAGGGGGAGGGAGGGAGGAAGAAAGCTGTACCTCCACCCTTTGGGATATACCTTCATTTTGTTCTAGGTCAGTATTCTGAACTAGACATACCTCTCCACGTTTTACTTCCTCTTTGCCTTAGCAATGTGGCTAATATATTTCAGCATTGTTTTTCATCCTTCCTTTAGTTACAAAAGGTTGTCCTTTCTCTGAAAAGTCACCAGCTTTTACTAGCAGTAATCTCAGAGCGATAGCAAAGCCAAAACAGTGTTTTTCTTATATCTGTGGTGCAAAATTCTCATTGTAAGATGCAATGCCTAAAACCCATGTGACTTCAATATACTGGGTCCTCATTATATTTTCCGACATTTGGCAGGAAAGCCTATTCTCCCCTGGACAGAGAGAGATATGTTCAAATACATGTGCACATATGCCAGCCTTTAAATAAACTCATTACATTTTACTTTCCTTCTAAAGTACAACAGTTTTCAGATTCACTCTGCTCTTGCTGGGCTAATGTTGATGGCCGGAAACTTACAGTAAGCACAATTCAATCCATTTTTCACAAACAGAAAGGTCAAGATTTGCTTTCTGGCACAGAGCTGCCACTGCAGCTACCACAGACATTGCTACTGAAAAGGAATAGGACCTTGCCTGTGACACAGGGTGTTGGAAAGGGCAAGAATAGCAGCTTTCCAACAACACATCATTTCTCCACAGCTGAAAGGCCAGTTGTGCTTATTAAGGCAACTAAATCTCTCAAGGAAAGGGATTTCAAAAACTGTATACCTGCCTGGTTTCTGAAGAGTCTGGCCAGTTTTATTTTAGTATACCAGTTTTACTCTGGCATAAGCCAATGTTTTATTCTTGCATACATAACCAATACTGACATATATGGAGGGCAGGTGTCAATCGCATGTGAAGATGTTTATCCATGATGTGCTTGTCTCTAATACAATATTATATTATCATGTAAAATCTCACAGTATCCACAGAAAACAATTCCAAAACTGACATTTCAAGAGTTCACTTGGCAGGAACATAGACCAGGAAGGAAACAGACACGTTGCTGAGTTGCAGCTTCTACAATCACATGCACAGCATGCCTAATTCAGAGGGGTCCATATAGCCTTTTGGTCTTGTTCATGCTTTACCTATAGCTATTCCAATTTCCAGAAAAATTGAAATTGTTCCTGGGGTTGTATGAACTCTATCTAGAAAATGTCCTTTGTAAGAGCCACAGGTACTTACTTATCTGTTGAGCAAAGTAGAACCACTCTCTTGGTTTTCTCTGTAGTCTGCATATTTCCCAGCTCCACCTTATTGGGCTCACGTGAGACTTTCCATTTAGGGTGTCTGGGCACGACATTCTCATCCCACAGAGATCCATCAACAGTAGATTTACCATTAACTTGGTATCAGTTTTCAGCTGATAAGAAAAAAGATACAAAAATTGTTACCATTTATCAAGAGATGTCATAAAGCCAATGGTAATTTTTACATGTGTGAGGCCATGCACTCCAGGAACACAGCAATTATTGACAAAAACCATGAGCCTCTATTTTACCTGGAGGTTGCATATGTTTAGAAGACTAGAGGAGATTCAAGGTAGTTTTATAAGTTAATATTTTGAAAACTTAACTTCTAAAGCTTGTGCAAAATTCTGTTTTATGAACAGTTCAGGAAATCAGAAGTCAAAAGAAAACTATATTTGAACAAGAATTTCCAGATGTAAGGACCGTCAGAAAGAATCAATTACACAGTATCTTCAGAATGAAATTTCCATTCCTTATCTGGGTACAAGCCCAATTTCTACAGCTGTGTATCAGTGACTACTAAGAAGCATCTCAGGCAGCTTAGCAGTGAATTTCCAGCCTCCCTTAAGTTCAAAGAGATAATTATTCATAACATTAGAGTTGCTTTTTGAAAGCCTCTCTTTTCATTCTTCATGAATTATGCCCAAGAATATTAACAGGCTTGAGTTTCATGACAGGTTCTTTTCCCAACCTCTGCATTTCAGAAGACAATTTTCCGTGAGGTAAGGTCAAATTCCTCAGCCTACACATGAAAGTTTCCAACAAGAAAAGACTGCTCTACAGCAAGATTAGTGGAAATACATGAAGCTACATAGCCCTTTAGAAAAGAAATAGCTTTCTGGAACCAATGCAAACGTAAAGGTCTGAAGATCTCATTCAATTTGCAAATGCAAGTCAGGTTGGCAACAGAGATGCCAACTTTTTTTGTAGATAGATCTTTCTCCTTTGTGAATAAACATCTCATTGTACTGTTTTATCTTCAGTACTCAATAGGCCAAAGCATCTTTCAAGTACTGTGAGTTCTTCTATGTTTTTTCATTAAAAATATACAAAGTTTCAGAAATAGAATGAAAAATAAATATTAAAATATCTTCTTTTTTTGCATGATGGAAATCCTGTTCTCTGTCTACCATAAAAAATATCAGATGTCTTTCATGAAAAAACAGCTTTCTTCAAAAGAAATAATTGCATTACCCCTTCATTTTTTTCCTTTCCCATTACTTTGCAGGCAGACTATAAAGCTTTATCATGTTGCTAGGTAAGTAGGTGCTTGCCCAGGTAGTGGGCAAGAATTAATGGCGTTGTGAAACAACCTTTAAAATCTTAAAAGCTTACACAACTTTTTGCTGATTTACATTGATTAGAAACACCAATAACTGACACTAGTAATGTGTCTTCAGAAGAATGTGACACATGTTTTTCCTCTGTGGCTTTGACTACAGCACTGCAAGCAGTGTTATACTGGCTCCAGTCTGAATCATTTTATTTTGGCTGCAAATGCATTAAAATGTAATCACCTAGTCTGGGAGAAAAGAAGGAGAAGAAGACAACTCAGCCTTCCAGAAATAAGCAGCTAATTTTCCTATTTCATGGAGTAAATTCTGATCAGACCTCCAGAGGCAAGACTGTCAGATGTCTGCCTCACTCTACCAGCACAAGAAAGAAGTACTGGGTGCCTGCTTGGAATCCAGCCATCCTCCAAGGAGAGGTGACCCGTGGAACAGTGTTGCAGGACAGAGGCATATGCCCCCCTCACATCTACCCAACACACTTTTGCACAACTCAGGCTAGAAGAGTGCTTGCCTGTTCCTTAGGCCTTTCCTCAGGTTGCAAAGTTCTGATGCTGTAACTACCCTTTTAGAAAGGCATCCAAACTAGTTGTCTACTTCCAACCTCTATGAGACCTGGATGCAGGATCATAAGAGCTATGGGTCAGAAGATAAGCAGATCAAACTGAGTTTGACTCTTACCTGTGATGGGCAGAAGAGGATCTAGAACCCATTCTCTGAAATGTGCAGGCATTTTATAGTAGAGAAGCATCAGTTTGTTTTTTTAAGTAACTGAGGGAGCTCTAGGAGAGACCAGAACAAAAGAATTTCCTTCCACCCAGCCAAGTGTCCTAAGCCCCAAATTAAAGATAAGCTGGCTATTCTCCTTCAGGTCCAGTGATGTTTGCTCCTTTAAGTGTATAGCAGCACAGCATTAACAGAAGGCATAAAGAATGCTCTTTGCAAGGTAGTGAGAAGCTCACTGGCTAGGGCATCTCCCTGAAACATGTGCTGGCCAATTCCCAAGAAACTCTTAATCAGATGTCACTATACAAAAAGAGGGCACCCTTATTGCCAGTAGTAGTCATAGCTATAACTAACTTCTCCAAAGGACTATCTACCCATATAGCTGAGAAAGGACCTTGTAGTCCATAACTGGGCACCTCAAAGCTGCCTCGCCAGAAACATCTAGGATACTTTCAGAACAAGACGGAAAGTATCTTGTGAATTTACAAATCTAGAGTTTTTCTCAAGATATCCCAAGGAAAGTCCGTCTGTCTCTGTCCATTGAGGAATGCATGAGAAATACTAGATATATGCACCAAAACAATGGCAGAAAAGTTGATAAGTTTTACTGCTGTCAGAGCTTTAGGAAGTATTTTTTGTGTATCAGTCACAATTCAGCACAATTTATGCAGACTGTCTCCTTGGCCCTCTGATGAGGTTCAACAAGAATGTTAGTTGAATTCTGCTGCTAATCCACTGTAATGTCTCTGTTGTTCCATCATGTTTCAAAATAATGTGATTCATCTTTGTAAAATCATTTATAAATCACACTGAGAACATTTTAAGAATAGAATTTGAAATACACCAAACAACCTATACACACATGCATGCTTGTTCACACACGTGTACAACCAGAGCACTGGCATTTCAAATGGCAGAATAAGGTCACCCTGTCTCTAGACTGACATCTCATGAAGGAATTACTCTACTTCTGGGGTGCCTAGGAGAACAGGCTAGCAAAATAAAGACAGGATTAAATAACACTCAGTTCTAACACTGTCTTACAGCATAGATGTTACGGATTTCTTGTCTACGTTAGGTTTTGCTTTTTCTAGAGCTTGATCCTATATCCAGTGCCACCTGGCACGCACAGGCTGTTCAAGGCAAAGCAAGTGACCACTTGTAGAAGCCAGAAAGAGGGCAAAACTTTTCCCCTGAGAAAAGCATCACTTAGAAAACTAGAAGATAGTCTCAAGGAGGAGTAGGCACAGCCTACATAGTTTCTGCAATGAATGGTGTATAGCCAGTTTTTGAGACAGAAGTTTCCATCATTCTGAAGCACAAAAGATCAGCCAATCCTCCCCAAAAGATGCAGTGGGTGCATTGGTGCATTCATGCCTTGGTGGCATTGAGTCTGGTGGCACTGATGTCTTGGATTTGTGTGCCCCGTCCATGTGCTCACAGCTAATTCAGAGACAGGAATTTTTTTCTCTGTTGTGATGAGAGTGCTGGAAGATCTAATCTTCAAGGTGAGGAAACTCCACTTACCAGGATCACCTAATTTTTCATCAAGGCAGTTTCTGTCATTGCAAGAACCTGAGACTTTGTCCTTGACCTTTTCCTGAAGCGCAACTTAGTTGGGGGTTTTTTTGTATTTTACTCCAGGTCGTAAACTCGTAAAGAATTTTGGGAAAAGTTTTGTGGCCTGTTACGGGTTGAACGGATGTTTCCTGATTAGATATTTGTTCATGACTCCCTACAATTTCTTGGGACTAGATCTGAGAATTAGAAAACCCCTGAAGTTTTGTTTGTGCTTTTTACTCCTTGGTGCCTGATCTCTCATAGTGCAATCCAACAGCCTGTAGATCAAGTGCTACACTATCCTCAGGCTTAAAACAACCCCTTAAAGATTTTTCCAGGAGGAAAATGGCTGCAGGCTACATCTGATATCATTTACATCCGCACAAAAAATCTTTGTAAAGGGCGTGGAATACTGAGGCCTTGGATCGTATGTTTTCTAAAATAATTCCATAATCCTTGTCCTTCTCCACCTTGATGTCCATACCACCTCAGGGCTGCTGCAGACCATCTTCTCGCTACTGACTGAAAGAACCAGGTCAGTGGAAGAATCATTCCTATGTCATTCAGATCCCTGAAAGGGTCACAGGCAACATCCTTCAAAGTCTTTGAGTGATGAACACAATAGTTTGAAGGCTTCTGAATAGGAGGGCAAAAGAATATTTCAGCCACAACTGTATAATATTCATCAAATAGCAGGTTTCAATCCTGGACCATCTAAAGAAAGGGCGAAAAAAAAGAAAGAAAACAAGCAACAGATGTAATATTGGATAATAATGATTCAGAATTATTTAATGTATTGTTTTGACAGACTTCACTTCATAAAAGTAAAAGGAGACCTTCTTAATAATAAAATATAGACAGAGACAGAAACATATCAGAGCAACAAAGAACATAAAGGAAGATATTTGAAGGTATTTTGACATTTTTTTCTCTTTAAACAATAGAATTTACGTAAACTTGTAAACTAGCCTGAATATATTCATGAAATGGGGGAAAACAACAAGAAATACTAAAGGCTAAACTAATTCTTTCAACAGCTCAACACCAACATTAATAGAACAAGGACATAAAAATTACTGTATAGCAAATATTGACTAATGGCTATCATAAGATCATCAGAGTCAATGGACAGCATCCCTTTGACTTCTGTAGGATGAAGATGTATTTGACTAAATGTGTGATGCTGATGTACTGCTTTTACTAGAAAATAAATTTATTTATATTTAAAGATGATTGTTATGAAAAGACTTGGGACCTGAATACAGCTCTCTGAACAGAAGACTAAATATAAAAGTATCTACAATTCTGAGATTACTTCAGTCATCTAGTATTTACATCTCAAACAGCGAGACATCATAAAAACCACCTCTTTAATATCCAAATTCAGAAGACACCCTAATATATACATCTGAAATCTGTACCTAAACTGCCCATCTTGCAGATCTGCAGGACTCACCATTCCGTCCACTGAATCCTCAGTTGTCCCCTACACTTCTCATGCCAGCCAGCCACTTGCTGCCCACTGCATAGGGAGCCCTTAATGCCACCCACCTCACACTGATTATCCCAACCAGTGGCTGGAAAACCTACACTGTTTGGAAAAACAGAGAAACCAGGATCCCCTACCAATACAAAAGTGCATATTTATCCTACCTTTGAGCTTATTCAAGTATAGGAAAGGACACACAGGAGTTGCAGTCTGTTTGCCAGGAGCAAGTAACAATAAAGTGGGATTTAGGAATGACAGGAATCATAAAAAAAATAGTATGGTTAATAGGGATATTAGTGGGCAACAATAGGACTTTTTAGCCAGGAAAATGTGGACAGATGTGAATGAGGAAGGATTAATGGAAGAATGACCTGAGCTACAGAACCATGAGGGGCAACAGGCAGACAGGGAACAGACAGGCAGAAATGCATAAGGGTGAGGACGAAGGCAGATCTGGAAGAGGCGCCTGGATGTGACGCTGGGTGATATGATTTAGTGGTGATGTAGGTAGGTGGTTGGACTGGATCATCTTGAAGGTCTCTTTTAACCTCAATGGTTCTATAATTCTATATTCTCATCAAATTCATACGAGAGCAAGGGTGACGTCAGAGGAGCTGTGGGGGGGGAAGTGTCTGAGAAGACAGTAAAAATGCAACATTCATGTTTGCGCTCCAGCTGCCACAATTGTGATACCACATTGCTTCAAACTAATGCCACACATTTTTTATTCTTGCAGATGGGCTGGACCCAGAAATGGCATTGTTATTAACACCATGCTTGTAGCTTACACGAACACCACATTCAGCACTTTAACAGCTGTTTTCCCCAGTAGATCTTCCCTCTCACCTAAGTCATTTTATTGCTTCCAGGCTCAAAACAGAGGTGTGGTTGTTTTTGGACAACATATTAAATAATTTAGCAAGTTGTCAATCAGTTCATGGATCCAAAGTGACTATAGTGGCTGTGCTACATGGCTTGAAGAGATGAAGCTGGCAATCTCAAAGGGCCAGCGAAAGCAAAATTTAGATATTGATGGAGGCGGCTGACCTAGCAATAGAGGTAGAAGTGAGCAGGAAGTTAAGTCAATCTGATTTAAAAATGCAAAGTACAACTGTGTCTGGTATGAAATAAAGGACAGGAAAGGCTATCAAATAGAAGGAAAACAAAATAAAGGTTCCGTAGGGATGTCTGTTAAAACATTTTCCGTGTCTGCAGTTCTGGGTTCAAAGCAGTCCACCCTAAGCAGTGAGAGAGCACTGAGAAGTGCTGTATCGGAAAGGATTTGAGAGCTTGTGTCTCTTCCCATAATTTTCAGACTTTCCTGCATCTCAGAAGAGGGCACTGTGGGATGGAGAGCTACTAAGCATGAGAAAATTCAGCCGAGCTCTCAACAGGAATTGCTATCACCATATAATTTGCAATTAATTACTTTTTTTGTTTTTATCCAGAGAACTGTGTGTGATCTATTTGCTCATATGCATGAGCATTCAAATTCAGAGCTTGCTCATTCTCTCATGTTAGAGGAAATTCTCTACCCTTTTGACATATCACCATCCCCAACCACAGAGAGGTTTACAACTGCTGAGGGGTTTTATTCCCAAGGGGAACATATTTTCATTTTTTTAAATTTTTTTGCACTTTATTTCTTATTAACAACATACAAAGAAAATGGTCTTTATCCTTGCTGAGACACAATGTCTCTTTAGCAATTAAGGTGAAAGTAGGTGAGTTCTCAAAACAGATGAATACCAAATAGAGTGCATGGACAATTAAACCCAAATTATATTAATTCTACATTTTCATGGGTAACACAAATATTGTACCTGCTTCCCTCTTGCCTTGCTCTTTATCTAGCTATTTACACCTGTACTGTATGGATCTAAACTGCAGTCATTCTGAATTGTACATGTCTGGTTTTGTGTATGTATGTGTATTTTATGCTTTCTGTCCATAAATGTAAATGAATGCACAATAGCAAAAAATGGTAGCAAATCTGTCACTGGGTTTTTCCTCTGTGCTTTTTCCTTGATTAAATCTATAACAATGCTGGTCAGCATATTTCCACTACTGGTAAATTGAAACTAAGTATTTTGTAGAAACGTGGTGATTTCTTTGAGCTTTTGTTTGCGTAGGGAAAATAAAGCATTTTTTTAAAAAAAAATTATTTTTGTTTTTTCATTTTGTTTTATAATTCTTGAGTTAGAATATTCTGTTACATTCTATGGCACTGTAAAAATTAATAATGTAAATATTCACCTGAAGCATATCAATCAAGAAGAAACAATTGTTGAAGACTAGTATTCCACAGAAACTTAAAATTTGAGGTGGTTATTCCATTTCAGAATGGAAGATGAATATCAATAACAAAATTAGGAGCAAGACATGCTGACTTAGAACTAGCCAGGTCTAATTACTCATCTCCCAGAAACTACAAGGACCCCTCCAAAATAGTAATCATTTGGTCCCTTTGATATTTAGGGGTCTTCAGCAGGTCTTGCACTATCCCTGTTCTGTTTCTAAAACATTCTATTTCTTTTGACTTTCTGACCTCTGGAATTTATGTTCTACTCCATTTCTGGCTTGTCAGCTTCTTATTCTATTTTTTTCTCCCTCCTCTCTAATTTCTAGTTTCTGATAAATCCAGCTTGGATTTTTTTCATTTATTTTCTGTACATTTTGACCTGTCTATCATCTTACTTCTATCTTAGCCCACCAAAAGTGATTTTGTTCTTTGAAGACTTAAGCCACAGTTATATCCCACATAGTTATCCTGTAGCTGTACAGTCATATAGAAGCATATAGCTACAGCAGTGATGTGAGACCACTGCCTTCCCCAGGGTTGTCATCCTTAGTCCGCCCCTGTTGTTCCCCTCTCCGGCCTTACCCAGGTTTGCTTCCCAGTAAAATAACAAAGGTGCTGGGTCCATCTCCAGCACTTAACCAGGAAGACTGCAAAGATTTGTAACTGCTTGTTGTCCAGACAGTTAGGTAAAGCCATAATGCCAATCCTTACATTTCAGATCTTGGACCAGAGGCCAAACGCAGGTGACAGGCATGTTTGGCAGACAGAGGAGCTGTAGACACTATAAAAATGCATCCACCAACCCCAGTGAGCTGAGGTTTTTGGTGGTACACTCATGCTCCTTTCTCCTTCCTCACCTTCAGGCTTGTGAAGGATCGATACCAGGGTGGTCTGATCCATGGGTCATGATGCCAGATCCAGCCTCCTGGATGTGACAGGCAAAGGATCACTCAGTTTCTGGATCCCAGAGATGTCTGGCTGTCTGACACTGGCCCAAGAGGTGGCTCCAGAGCTTGGAGAATTGTAGTGCTGTCTGTGAGATGGCCTCTCAGAGCAAGCACTTCTGTACTCCAGGGCAAGGGCAGTAGATAAGCAAGATATCAACTGGGAGGGGGAGGACTCAGTTAGTTGTTTTTTAATGTGCAGCAACAACCATAGCTCATTTTGGAGCCTGCTGCCTCTCCACAGAAGCTTCCCTGAGGTTTTAAAAGCTAAAATTGTGAGAAAAAAATAATTCTTGAGTTTTACTAAAACCAGGGATCTTGTATGACAAGGTAAGTGTGTAATTAATGCTCTAATTAAGGTTGAGTACTGCTGCTGCTTTTGATAATTCATGGGAATTTCTTCATGAAGATATTTTTTTGGAGCAAAATGGATAAAGTTTAACCACACTTCATATTAGGGTCTCATTTATAAATGGTTAAGAAAGAACTAATAAATTATTAAGAGCTGTTTTAGACAATGTTCAAGTAATGTTTAAACCAGCAGGTCAACAGGGGTTAGATTTGTAGGTCCAAAACTTCATCTTAGCTTCTATCTAAATTAGCTTTTATTTAAATTTCTCCAGATACTTGCATTCCTATCCATAAAATTCCCTGGGTACATGATTTCTGCCAGTAGGTATGACAACTGTCACATATGCCTTGACAGAACCGATCGTCTCAGCATAGCATGGGTCTGAGCACGAGCAAGAGTGACAGTCTGCCAGATTTCAGCTGCAGCAGCACATCACCCGGAAAACATCCTCAAGCTCCTTCTAAGCCTCTATCACAGAGCAGAGCCTGCTCCTACCTCATAACCCAGTTAGCAGAGTACATACTTGGGATACAAGCAGATGAGTTGAACTCCCACTCCCATGGGAAGGAAAACCAACCTGCAAACCCACCATCAAGGGGCACTGGTGGAGGAAGAGCTGCCCTCTGCCCTGGGAGGAGAGGTTGGAGAGGTGCAGAGGCTACTGATGTGTCTGGGGAGGGGGGTCCAACCCTGAGGCTCAGGAGAGAGCACAGCAATACAAAAGGAAAAACAAGCACAGGAGTTTGACGTGAAGGTAGCAGCCAAAGGAGACAGTGACAGGATTGCAGCTACAGCTATTTGTGCTGATTTGGTCCCAGATAAATCCCATGTCAGCTGCAGGAGTCATCTCACTTAGCTCTAAACACACAAACTGAGGCACTTCTTCCTTCAATGAAGAGCACTGGGCATCTCTGAAAGGACATCCACCTCTTCTTAACCTGCATCTGTATTTATTGAAGTAGAATATGAGGCTTGTTCCTGGCCGGATCTGTACTTAGTATTTAATTGTTAGGCTGTTACACTGAGGAACACAAACCACAGGATTTGCAGGCAGTGTCACTTTTTTAGACAGCGATGCTAAGTTACACTTTGCAGTAGTAAATCATTAGTAGCCTTCATCTAATTATCTGCATCTTGCTAAGCAATCTCAACATTAAATGCCTTTGATCACATCTTCAAATGGTTTAATTAGCAGACTTCAGGAGCCCATGTCAGTTTTAAGATCTGGAATTCTATCCTTTACTACTCACTAAGTGCATCTTTTTGCCTTCCTATGTCACACCAGTGTTACACTTCACTGCACAGAAGGAAATGCAGGTAAGCCATTCTAACCTACAAGCATTTCTTAATCAGCATCATTTCTGTTCCATGCTTTTTATCTGTTAGTTGGCATTAAAAAATAAATATTTTACATATGTCAGGAAAGACACCAGTTATATAATAAACATGATTTCCCATAGTCATGACTTTGCACTCATAAGCTTGCCTCCCCCATCCCTATACTCTCACATAGAGTGTTTTGTCAGTTGGAAATGTGCCAGTTGGAAATGTGTTTTGGATCTTGTTCTCTGGAAGCTCTGGGTGACACCAAACAGGATGCCACTCTACCAGATGCTTTGACCCCGAAGCACAGGACCTTGGAGCACCTGCCAGGATGTGCTCACAGCCCAGGCAAGCTGCAGAAGATGGCAGCTCCCCTGCTGCCTGCCTGGGCTCTCTTACTGCAAAACAAGGGCATGGATGATGAGGGAGAGGATTGAATTGCTCCGGGGTCTCCTGCATTGCTGCACACCCACAATACAGCTCGCTTGCCCCACAGTTTAAGCTGAGTTGCCCCTAAATTAAATCCCTGGCATTGTGCAACATGGATGTTTGAGAACCCTGTTCTGTTTTCTGCCTATAGTTTCTTTTTATCCTAGCATTCCCCCGGGAATTTCACACTGTCACCAATATTTTTTTGTTTTGTTAAATACGATTTAAATCAATAGGCCTATTATTCCCTTTGTGCTTGTTCATTAGACAGTGTGGGAAGTTATGGCATACTAGAGAAATCACAGTCAGAAGCGGATTTGTGTCTGTGGGTTTTATCAACATATATAAAACTGACATTCAAAAGTGTGTCTGACTCTTTTATTACAAAAATTTACTTATCTTCTCCCTTCCTCCCACATCCAACAACAACAACAGGGAAGTTTTCTTAGTCAAACAACATTTGACACTCCAAAGTGCAAAATGAGCTTGTGAATGATACTAATTTACCCAACAATCACTGTTCAAGCAGTTTTACTTGCCAAGGAAGTGTGACAAAAAAAGCAATTGTTCAGGGAATTGTGCAAGCAATAAAATGTTATTTTACTGTACTTAAAGAAAATTAACAGGAGCAGGCATAGAATAGTTATACTGATGTTTTTAAAATTACCTAAGTGCAATAAGTGAACAAGGATTGTTGTGGTCGAGAAAAGAAGGACACTTAAAAGTTGATTACTCTGATGAGCAATTTTGTTCTTCAGCCTATTTGTTTTGGATAATGTGCCTGTATCTGCATCTCTCTGTGTTTCACTTTCCTGTATTACAGAGGTACACTAGCAATTGTCTAGACTCACTTACCAGAACGGTATGTTTTGGCGCATGTAAGACACACCAGGGTCCTGCTTTTTAAAACGCACTTTTCAGCTCAACAGTGCAGTGCTCAGACTTCAAATGTCTGGAGCCCACTGCCATTTCCTGATAAAGTACATGCAAGGAAAGGAAAATCCAGATGCTTAAGCGGAGCCAGGGAGTGCACCTACTATGTATCAGTGAGGGTGATTGCCTGCCAGGATCTGAGCCCATGCCTTCTCCTGTGTAGTTCCACAGGTGAAGCCTCCAGCACCACCTGGGCATACAGCTGAGCAACCCTCTTTTGTACTGCCATGCCGGTCAATGCTGTTCTGACACTGCCTATTTATCATCCCCCTCTCTCCTAATACCATCTAACCATTAAATGTCTCTGATGCCCACATGCTGGCATATGAAACCTGTGATCTACTGCTAAACTGCATTGATATAAGCACATAGATTGGAAGAAATTAATATTTCATTTAGGTAAAAGAATTTAAGACTGCACCAGGATTTGCTTTTAATGTATAATTTATTCTCTCCTCCCTCTGATAATGATATAAATAGCAAATATTTTCAAAAGTTGAACTGGTCAAAGGATAAGGTTTAAAAGGTAAATCTACTTGCCCACTTTGTCTTCTTTTCCTTCAGTGGACATATCCTTAAATCACTTCAGGTGGTCCAGATCAGTGTGTTTCTGCCAAGTATTACTGAATTTTCCATTTGCAAAGCCAAAGCAGTTCTTCAGCATGTAATAATCAGCCTTTTGTGTAGAAAGCAGCCAGGAGCCATTTTGGTAGGTGAAAGAAATGAAGTGCTTTTGTAACAAAGAAGAGCAAAAAAAAAAGTACATGACCTCTATGTTCTGATTTTCGTAAACCTGAAAGACTGCCTGCTGATTCCAGGTAGAAGCCAGATCTCACAGACTGGACAAATACATTCTCTTTCAAGTTATTGTGTCTCAAAAAGGACGAAATGTTCCAACCCTTTAACAACAACTATATATATATATACATACACAATATAAATATATATAAAAATTACCTCTTGATAGAGGAGAACCATCAGCTATTATTTTCCAAGTACCAGCACTTCATATATATTAGAATGCTGGGCATCTCATCTCTTTCAGACAAGACAGAGCAATTAACCTAGTATTTTCAGAAGTGCCTTTACTTCTGCACTCTCTTTGTAGGCTCTCTGATATTGTAAATCTTGGTATAGTAATCTAAAACACACAGCTACAACCACACACTATATCCCTGACACGTTCCCTGGCTGCTGAGTTCTGTTTTGCCTCATGAATTGCAATCAGCATTCAAGGATCTGGTACTGAGTTTCTTGGGCTTTGCATTGATGGCAGAAGTTCTTCCCTTTCCCAGGGACTTTGCCATCTTTCAAAGCCTCCTATTTCTCCCCAAGAAAGACATGCACATAAAGGTACAATTCAGTTTCTCAGTTCCATTCCCATTACCGCTCACGTTGGGACCGTTTCCCCACCTGGAGCCACACCGGACAATGTAGCTCCTCTACTACTAGAAACCAGTTATTGCACCTTTTTTGTCTACCCACCAGCCTCAGTAACAACTCGGCTCCTTTGGAAGTGCATCAGAATAGATCTTCTCATCCTCATTGTATTGTCTCTTCTCAAACTTTCCTCTGGGAGCTGCGCTCAGTCTAGTTGTCACAAGCCTCCAGAAAGATTGAAGGACATAATGGGCTGTTAAAGACTATGATGGGAGCGTTGAGTGCCGGGAAATTATAGCACTGGGATGTAAATTTAGCAGAAGCCACTTTTCTGGTTAACAACAGAGGATCTGCTAATCATCCTGGTCCTGCCCAAATAAAGCCCCTACATAGTTTGGGGGAAGATCAGTGAAGATAGGGAAATGACTGGGAAAGGCAGTGTGGGTTGCTCCTCCCTTGGGAAAATGCAAACCCATTCATGGGATTGTCTTTGTTCAAGGACCTGGGTGCCCTTGCTGGGTAATGAGAAAAGGTGGAAAAATTCAGTGTGTAACTCAAGGAGATACAAGCATGGAGGAAAATAGTCCATGATTTGAACTGTATAAGAAACACTACAGCAGAAATCACTCGAACCCCCAGAGAATGTGAACCTCACAAAGAGCCAAAAGAGTGCAGCAGTGACCCAGCTCAAGCTGGTCTTAGTGCCCAACAATCCAATACACTGCTTCTCCTGTGCTGAGTGACCACCTTGAGAGATGAGGCTTAAGTCATCAACTGTTCTTATGGACATCTGAGGGGGTGGAGACATGGTTTGGGGGAATAAAGTCTGTGTGTATGTCAAAGGACAGGTGGTAGTGGTTAATGTGGAAGTATAAGACTGACTGTTGGATGTAAAGATGATTTAACTATATGGTGTAAGTTGTTAGTGTTGGTAAGAGGGAACTTTGGAAAGGAGAAAGAGACAGAATGGAGAGGAAAAAGAAAGGTATGGGACAGAAGGATAAGATATTGTAATGGGTGTGGGTTAAGTAGTTAAGTGGAAAGATTTGAGCAGGGTATAGAAATTAATCAATATATGAATGGGAAGGTCAGAGGATACTTGGATATATCAAGTAAATTGGGACCTAAGTGTGATGCAAATGATATGGAATAAGGGGTGGAGATTGTACCGTGTCTGGCTGGGATGGACTTAACTTTCTTCATAGCAGCAGGTATGGTGCTGTGCTTTGGATTTGTGGTTAAAACAGCACTAATAACACACCAGTATTTTAGCTATTGCTGAAACAGTGCTCGCACAGTATCAAGGCTTCCTCTCTTCCCCCCTTCCCCCAAACTGAGTAGGCTGGGAGTGGGCAAGAGGCTGGGAGGGAACATAGCCAGGACAGCTGACATGAACTGACCAAAGGGTCATCAATATTTGGCATCATTCTTGGCAATAAAATCTCAAGGAAAGAAGGAGGGAAAGGGTGTATTTGTGGTTATGGTATCTGTCTTCCCAAGCAAATCATTGCATGTGCTGAGGTCCTTCTTTGCTGGAAGTGGCTGGGCATCTGCCTGCTGATGGCAAGTAGGGAATGCACACAGCTTTTCCTTTCCTGGTTAAACTGCCATCTCAATCCACAAGTCTTCTCACCTTGTGGGGAGGGGAGGTGTTTGGGTGCTGGCCAGGGTCAACCCATGACAGGAACAGTAGTACAAATGGTCTAGTCTGGCCCCTTATGACCCAAGTAAATTCACACTCAGGAGAGATGCTGAAGCATATATGAACAAAAAGGATCCTTACTTCTTGAATCACCTGGTTGGATAATCCAGTTCTCTCTTGTCAAGATTTTAACCCAAGCAAGGCACAGTAGCTGTCCCATATCAGTATAAAATAGCCACCCCAAGTTAGTAACCATAAGGTACCTAAAAGGTATTGAAAATACAGAAGCCTCATGGGAGTATTCAATTTCAAAGAGAGGAGACTGAGAAGGCTACACAGAAGGGAGTTCAATGGACTGACAGAGGCACAAAATACATGTAGGAGGCAAAATGTCTGAAATTCTTTACAGATTGCACAATAGAGGCTCAGAATGCATTGCCCATGAGAAATGATTACCATCTGACCACAGTAAAATCTAACAGTGTTAAATGGCAGAGTAAATGCTGCCATTAGTGATAAAAAGGGATCTTCAAAATTAAAAAAAACAAAACAAAACAACCTCAAAAACCTTGTCAGATGGGTCAAAAAGATTGCTTAAAGAACAAAAATAATCTAAAATACTAACTTATCCTAACAACAAGCCAGGCTGGAAGGTCCTACCTATATCTAAAAGGAGCATTAAGGGAAGATGAATCTGAAGAAAAAGAGAAAAGCTAAATTAACTGTCTCCCATGGCATCCCTCTTGTAAGAGCTATGGGACTCACTGACACCAGAGCCCTTTCTCATGGGAATGAGCATAGATACACAGATATACTGGAGAAAAGTAAGGTCCAACATTGCTTTTTAAGGGAAAGCGATGCTTCAAAAGGCTATTGATGCTCTGTTAAGAGATCAGTGAGCATGTGGAGAGAGGAGTAACATGGTTGTATCATATACCTGAATTTCCCAAAAGCTTTTTAAAAGCTTGGTCACTAAAACCTCCTAAAGATATTAAGCTGTCATGGAAGAAGGTAGAGGGAGCTCACTAATTAATAATTGTTACTTTAAAAGCTGAGCAGTCAAAAATTTTAACTAGTCAGTTTTCACAGTGGAGGGAGGTTATCCCACAGGGAGGAAGTTTCAGGTCTAGTGTCAGCTCTGTTCACCATATATTCACAAATGAACTGGAAATGTCTGTTCAACACTATTAATGCAATGAATCTCTCTTATTGAAGTGGCAGATTTTCAGCTGGTAGAAAAACGTTCAGGAAAATCAAATCCAAAACTGACCTCAAAGACTTGCAGAAAGCTTTCATGATAGTGAATAATGGGGTAACAAATGGCAGAAGATATTCAATGTCAATAAATGCTAAGTAATGCACATGGCAAAATAACAATCCTAACTATACATATGCAATGACAGGCTCTACATTAACAATTCATGAAAGAGGTCTCAGAATAACTCTGGATAATTTCCTGAAGTGTCAGCTCAATGTTCAGCAGTCAGAAAGGTAAAAAGATGGTTAGGAATAGGAGGAGGAGAATGAAAACAAGCACAAAACATCACTACAACATAGCACAAAACCATCATTTGCCCACAGATTTCCTGACCACTCCATCCCAAAATGAAAGGGCCAGACCCAGGAGGGGCAAAAATCTGTTCAGAGGCACAAACACTGGAGACCATCAGACACATCTCGAAGGAGAACAGGTATTTTCTTGATGCCTGGGCCATCCGAGCTGAGCTTTTCCTTTCTGCTTCCTGTGACAAACTCATATGCTATGTTCAAAGCAAGGGCAAAACAGTTAAAACTTTAAACTGCAAAGCCATTGCTCATGTTTTTAGTGCCCTCAGGAGCTGTGTTGTAAAACATAAATCATCCACCAGAAATTTAAGTAATCAAGAGTCACTTTCATTTGGTGAACTTCATTTTCTCATTTTGTTCTTCATAATCTTTCATGTTGAGACTGAAAGAAAAAAAAAGACA
Source organism: Aegotheles bennettii (assembly GCA_013398125.1). NCBI lineage: Eukaryota > Metazoa > Chordata > Aves > Caprimulgiformes > Aegothelidae > Aegotheles > Aegotheles bennettii. The sequence goes on from VZRW01006732.1 coordinate 87,907, forward strand.
AAGATAAGAGAAGTCTTAATATGAATTGCAAGTTAGTGGGAGAGGGGGACAAGATACTACTAACATTTGTATGCTGTACATTTTAGACACTGTAAGGCCTTTTCCAGTTTTAAGTTATGTAATGTTTAAATTTTATCCTGTCACACCTGAAGCAGTTCTGAATTTATCTGCAAGCTCAGAGTTCATCTTGTGCCTTTACTCTGACCTTCTTCTGCTGCAGATAGTTGCAAAATATTAGTGACTGAGTGACAGGAAAGACTTATAACAACATAATCATAATCTGAAGTTGCTCTTTGCTGAATAAATATGACAGCAGAATGCAACTCGAAAACTGATCTTGAAAAAGACCTTGGCTGAAGTGTAAGTACCTCATCAGTCCATAAAAATTACAAGACACACAATTACATGAGATGGACCAATAAGGAAAACATCTGTTTCTGAGGTCTGTAAATCCTGTTACTGGAGATAGCAGTGTTGGTAGGAATGGCCTATGTACATGTAGAGGAGGATCATGTAACTGCCTCCACCAGCATTTCATGAAAGAAATGCCAGAGGCAGAGAGGAAAAGCACTAATACTGTCCTTTTTTAAATGACAAAAATTTATCTATCCTGTTCACAAATGCATTTCTTTTCTACTACCTTTCTCCCTTCTGGTCACACCTGAATACCAGCTATTTCGATACTGAAAATAAGAGGACTGCAGCAGAAACAGTGTGGCCAGAAAGACTAGGGCAGTGATTGTCCCCCTGTACCTCAGCACTGGTGAGGCCGCACCTTGAGTACTGTGTTCAGTTTCGGTGTCCTCACCACAAGAAGGACACTGAGGTGTTGGAGCATGTCCAGAGAAGGGCAATAAAGCTGGTGAAGGGCCTGGAGCACAAGTCTTATGAGGAGCGCCTGAGGGAACTGGGGTTGTTCAGTCTGGAGAAAAGGAGGCTCAGGGGAGACCTTATCGCTCTCTACAACTGCCTGAGAGGTTGGAGCAAGGTGGGGATCAGTCTCTTCTCCCAAGTAACAAGGCATTAAACAAGAGAAAATGGTCTTAAGTTTTGCCAGGGAAGGTTTAGATTGGATATTAGGAAAAATTTCTTCACCAAAAGGGTTGCCAGGCACTGGAACAGGCTGTCCAGAGAAGTGATGGAGTCACCATCCCTGGAGGTGTTACAAGATGTGTAGATGTGGCTCTTAGGACATGGTTTAGTGGAGGATTTGGCAGTGCTGGATCAATGGTTGCCCTTGACAATATTGAAGGTCTTTTCCAAGCTAAATGATTCTATGACTGAAAATATTTGTAATTTCTGCATAACTTTCAGCTTCATTTTTACAAATGGATCTTTGTGCATCTAAACAGTCTTTCTGTGCTTACAATTCAGGTAGCTCAGTACCACTGCACCATTTCTGTGTTTACCTAGTCCATGGTAACCCTTCAAGAAAAAAAAAATAAATCTTGCCTTCTAGAGACTGAGCAAATAACTTACCCTTAAGTATAAGAACATTAGCACTGTATTCATTTCCACATGACATTTAAGACTGTAATCCATGCTGTGTGGTGTCTGGGGGATCCTCCTTTGCCAGTGACTCATTTTAACTTCCTGCTTGGCCTCTGAATCTAATTGACTCTTCTAGCTAATTTCATTTGGATTGTCATTATGATTATGACATTTAACAAGATTCCCTTTATGTTTAATACATTTAAATAGTAAATTAAAATAAGAGTTAGCCATTACTGACATTTGCAGAACATAGGCATTTGCAGTTATATTTTCCATGCACTATGAATTCAGATGGTTGAAGAAGTTTTTGACAGGGGAAAAGTGGTTTTGTTTTTTTTTGGTTCATGTTTAATTTACTTTCTTTCTGTAAAGAACTTACAGGAAGGGCATGAGTGTAAAGCTGAGATGACCCACATACAATTTGTTGATCTCATTAATCACTGAATTAAGTGATTGAATCTATTTGATTGCAATTACAGACTCTCCCTTTACCTCATTAATCATGGCAATAAGACCCTGATTTTCAAAGCTATGTGGGTGACTGGCTTAACTTTTTCTGAAACCAGTGGCAAGACTCTTCTCCTATGTAATTTATTTGAACTTTAAGTCAATGTTTTACTTTCACACAATTCACATATAATTCAATAGACACAGGGTTTTTGCTATGGCTTACTGGCTGCACAGTTAAAGAAATCCGAAGATTTATGTGTGTGTATAGATGAGAGGCTGAAACAGAGAGAGAGAATTACTACACAAAACATACATCCTAAAATTGCTTCCTCTCAGGAATAACATTTTGACTGCTAGATAAATTACACTGTGTTTGCAGTTCAGTGGAGCAATCATGACATCCAGTGGGCATCCCCCTTACTGCAGGACACCATACCTTGTCTTCATAACAGCAGGACATGTGATGGGTCATGAGTGGATAATACCAAGAATATCTAGAGGGAATTTTCTCCTTTTTTTTCTTTTTTTTTTTCTTTTTTTTTTTAATGCTTTCCACAAATTCCTCAGATACATTTCTAATTATTACTGTTGCTGATTCTATTAAGTGTTAAACACTGTTTCAAGATCCTAGGATCACAGCACAGAAAGTAGCCTGGCATACTGAGCTCTGCCAACTGGTAGTTTTGCCACAAGCTGAGAGTAAAGGCCAGTCAATTCTGCCCAGAAACACATCCAGCACTCACAGAGCTGTTACAGGTGGTCTGTGATATTCTAGTCTTCTGTGAGTCATCTGTAATAGGTGCTGACTTGTACTGGGTATTTCTTGTTTTTCACTAAACTACCTCAGTGATGTCACCAGCATTGGTGTGAGGTGAAAAAACAACAACAACAAAAACCACGAGATTTAGCCTCGTGCTTGGGACAGAGGGTCACAGTCTCTGTGGGAGCAAAGATCTGGAGCATCATGCATCGCAATGAGGCATCCATCATATCTTGTGGCTGGCATTGCTATAGTGGAGGGGTAAATTAAACTAGGTCTGGGTAAACTGATGAGTTTAAAGGCATTTAAACATTAACTTTTATTCTGTAATTTGCAGCACCATTTAACATGTGAACACATCTGCACATCTGTAGCTGCTGCTACATCCATCACTTCCTATTCTCTTCCTGTCCAAAAGTTCACAGTTGCTGTGTTATTGCCACCTACTCAGTAGCACACAGGTGTCTGCAGTCTACTGGCCATTCTGCAAAAAGTTCTGCCTCAAAGAGAAAGATGTTCATTTCTCTCCTCAGTTTTGGTCAGGGTCAGGGCCGGAGCAAATCAACAGACTCAGCCTGAGCCCATCATCCTCCCAGATTGACCCACTCCCTTTGAAGTGACTAAAACTGTGCTGGGTTAAGCTATCACTTACAGAGTCATCATCTGGTTTCAGCTTTAAAGCTGAAGGCAAAGGGTTTGGACCCTCTCAGATACAGCTCAAAAGATACTCCCAGGCTCAATCCAGCTGACTGCTCAGGGGTTGATTTGACTCATTTTTCTGCCATCTGGTAGATATCCAGTTTTATTGTACTGTACTGGTTACCATTCAGAAGGTTATCTTCCCTAACCAGTCTTGGGCACTTCATTAAAAATTTTATAGCTTAAATCCTGAAGAAACTAATGAGTCCACCAGGGAGATGTTGGTAGGAATCACCCAGCATTGGCTCCAGCTAATTCCCTGTGGACAAACCTGCAAATGGACAGACAAGTCTTAAAGGGGAGAGGAACAGGGACTTAGGGGAGGCAGAATGTGTGAAGCCCGTTCATTTCCCCTGACCTCTTCCATTTCACCACTTCTCTGGCCAGCAGCAGAGGCCAGAAAGCCACGTCAGCAGCCACCAACATGTCCTACACACACACACATCGCCACCACATCACAGCCCGGGGACACTTGTGTTCCTGCACACACACGCTACATGTGTACAGGGAGTGATGGTGTTAACAAAAACATAAATTCTGGGTTGTCATTTCATTAGTAACTAAGCAGCACTGGCAAGAGACACCATCCCTCCTCTGCATTCACACCGGATTAAATGACTGTGCACCTCTCTGGCGCACGGCAATACTCTAAAGCCTTTAGAAGAAAATGAGAGCAACCTTTTCTTCAGCCTGCCAAGGGACTATGTAACCTTGTAATTATCTGGCTTTAGATAGAGGAGATACATTGTAATTGTGTACAAAAGAGGTCACAGGTTTATGCATCCCCCGACAGACTGCAGGAAGAGAACTATGGCAAAACCTCTCCAGCAGATCTTTTTAATTTATTTTCCCCAAGTGCATTAAATTTTAATGTCATCTTTCTGACCTGCATGTTAGCATATTTATGAACATGTGATTAACTAGCACCATGGCAGAAAGCCCAGAGTGTCAAAAATTGTTTGGTTTTAATTGATTTTGGCTCTTTCTACTAAAAAATCAGTATTGCATAAAGAAAAGCAGACTACAGAGTTGAGAAGGAAGTCAAACTTAGATTAACTCAAATCAATGTCTGATATTCAATAAAACCAGAGCATGGTTAAACATATATCAGCTGCCCTGTCAGTAAAGCAAAGCCGTTAGTTTTTTTTACAGATCGAGCTATGGAGCAAGATGTACAGCACAAACACAAAGCAAAAAAGGTGTCTTCCCTGCCCCTCAGAGCAGACACCAGAAGATGTCTGAGATGCTGACACTTCAATATTTGTCATCAGATTAAATTAGGGTGAAAATCTGGAGTTCTAGTTCTGCCTCTAACAGAAATGTATTCCCTGTGTTAACTGTGGTGAAACATCCCTCCCTATCTTCCTTCCTCCTCCCAACCCTGCTCCATTCACTTCTTCCCAGGCAGGAAGCACCAAGGGCCAAGATCTGCCCACTGTTCTCCATTTGCTGCCCTGCAACTCCCAGGTGCACAGAAAGAATACATTCTTAAAATACTTTCCTTTAATTTACCTTTGTAGTTACATTAAGTTACCTTTAGGCAGATTAAAGTGACCATGCAGCTTAGTAAAGGTGTTAGAAGTCTTCACAAGCAGCCTCTGGATACTTGCAGCATGGGACTACTCCCTCCCAATTCCAAAGTTGGAGAAAAGCATCAGCTCCTGGGAGGGGGACTGGGCAAGTTGGGTGAAATGATAAACTCTGAGGGCAACAGGGGTGAGGGAGGGCTGGACTAAAAGAAAAGCAAGGCAAGGGCAGAAAATTCTACTGTGGAGAAAAAATTTCTAATCGCATGACATCATCCAGGCTTGCTATATGTCTCTCTTTTCCTCCCTCCCAGCATGATTTCTCTAAGAGCCGGGTTTTCAAACAGTTTCTTATGCTCCTACAGCAACATTTTCCTGCTGGGGAAGGTGAGAGAGTAAGATGTGCTAAACAGCATATATACAACTGCCTCCCAGGTAAATGCCTCCTATATAAATTATCAGGAACGAAACAGCAGCCTCTTTCCCCTTCTTTTTTACTGTCTCAAAAAAAACCCCAAAACCCCCAACATTAAACTCAGTGGATGCTACAGCAGGTGCACTCCTTCATTCTCATAAAGGCTACAAAGACCTTTCTACCATGTTTGCTTTGTGTGTGGTGGGGTGACCAGACAGCTACAGGGAGGTGAACGTGCCACTTGCATCCCTGGAGAAGAGGCTAGGGGTTTCAAACCACATGTAAAAGGCTTGCGTTTAAAACCTCCTGTGTAATCTCCTACTCTTGACTGTTCAGCTGACTCTACTAAGCTCCAAAGGTCAATTAGGATTTAAATAAACTTGAAGAAGACAGTCTGGTACGTTGCCATGCTCTGACTCTTGTGTTCTGACTTTGTGGGCACAAGCACCTTGCTCCTTCACAAGGTCTGTGCAGTAGGTGTTATCAGGTGTTCCTCAGCCAGCAACAGCCATTTCCCACAGTGATCCCAGAGATTTAGAAAAGCAAAATAGATCTTTCACTTCCTGCTCCAAAGCACCCTTGGTCAAGGGGCAAACATCTGATCTCCATGTTATCTGGGGAGTGTGAATGCAGCACACAAGAGCAAGCCTTCTCAGGAGAGCCTGGTGAGAAAGCGTAAGTGCTAGTATGAGCCTAGCACAAAGGAAAAGGAGTAGTGGGGAAGGCAGTCCAAATTTTCCTTTGTGTCTGATCACTAATCGGAAGAAAATTTCTCCAGCACAATTTTCTCAGTGGTTAGAATAAGCAAGATGGAGAAGGGTAAGTGATCATGATAGAGAGAGTCACAAAATATATTATAGCTCAGATCAGTCTGGTTTTAAGAGAGAGAGTTGGCCCTCTCCCTTCACTTCTGCCCCCAAAACAATTTGGTCATTTTAGGGGAGACAATTTTGCATTCCATTATCCTTCTGAGCCAGGGAAAAAAATGTAAAATTAATGCCTGAAAACAGAAGGTCTCACGCAGGGCATTTGAGGGAGTGGGAAGATGAAGGGCAGGAGAAACAGGGCAACATTGTACTGCAGCTGGGTCTAAGCCAAACTTCGCTGCTTGTTACTTTTTTCAGAGCCTCAGGGAGTTTGCTTTTCCGGTTTTATTGTCTAAACTGAATTGCAAAAAATAGATTCTTTAAAGTTTTATCTCCTCCTTTAATACTATTCACTCTGAAGTCTCTTTCCCACATGTAAATTCTTATTTTTATTCATGAGATCTTCCATTTAAAACTAAACAAACTGTATGTGAAAGAGGTTTTTTTTTTGTCTTTAAACATGTAAAACACAAACCAAAAGATCTTCTCTGTTAAAATATGGAAAGGTTTTCTACTTTTTTCCAGCAATTTAATAAAAGTTTCTCTACCCTGCTGAGTCCATTTGGAAGTAAAAAGAAATTATATAGAATATAATATTGATCATTCCTGGTGGAACACCAGCAATGATAAATCATATGGAACTGCACAGTTCATTAGACATTGACAGGGTGAGGTACTGCCCTTCTGGAGCCTGTGCTGCAGACAGCAAGTAGATACATTATAAAATACCCTCTTTCTTATTTAACTCCTTAGAGGCCCCTAAAATTTATAAGAACTGTTTTCAGAAAAGTTTTACTTTCTTTTAACTTGATCAGGTAGTTCTGGTACATACACTGAAGACTAGGGGAAGATTTGCTTAAACAGGGAATTCACTAGAAAGCAAAGAGTTCACTTTTCTGGAAAAACTGAATTGCCCTGTATCTGTCAGGATCATTCCCTTCACATTTAAAGCCCATCTATACCAAAGGATTCAAAGAAACAATAGTGCAGTTTAGAAATTCAAAATCCTGATGCTGGAATCAAAACCAGAAAGTCACTATTGGCTATGATTATTTATACATTTAATGGTGCCGTTGTCAGCATTACTGATGTTATTCACCAGTAATTGTTACTTGCTTTTCCTGCCACTACACAAATAGTAGAAGCAGGCACAGGCTCACATGCATCACTACAGCATGTGACGCCCACAAATGGATTAATCAGCTCTCGTTAGTTGCTTGGTAACGGTGCCTTGACCTTAATGTCTCTTTAGCCAAGGAGGGACTGGGATGTGGGGATGCTTTGCATGTGTGCTGCGTGGCCAGACACACATTGTCACCACATCTGCTGCTGGGCAAGCTGCACAGCTCCCCCCCACGAGTTGTGCTACATTGCTAAATAAATTAGAAAATGAGATGACTGTTCACGTCATGGCATTTCTTACAATTTCTTTCGACGCATCTTGCTCTCCTCTCTGTCAGAGTTGGTGATCCTGCAGTGCCATTGCAAGGCTTCAGGAGCAGTAAGATCACTCTTGGTTTTTCAATTTATGAGGTATTTTGGCTGCACCATATCTGGTATTACCTGGTTTTAATAACACAGTTGCTGTTACTGATTTGTATCACACAACCCTTCAAGATCCCAACCAGCACTGCAGAGATCATAAATGTAGGTGAAAAATGGTCTCTGCTCTGACATGTTTACATCACAAACAGATGAAAGGTGTAAAAGGTGAAAGGAATTAAGTGAGATCTCAATTTTACTTGAGTCAAGAGCAAGCAGTGAGGCATAAGGAAATGAAGAGAATTGTGTGGCATTTTAGGACAAGTTGCATCAAAGCCAAGAACTCAGTTTCTGCTTTGTATCTTCGCTGAGGTCCAGAGGGAATACTCATGGTAACCATCTCCTGACCCAGAAGCTGCCTTTTCACATGGAAACTTTTACATACATTGCAGTAGTCTTTGGAGTAGGACCTTCAGATGGAATAATAGGATAAGAATTATGTAATGGACTCTATTTTAGCAAAAACCACACAAACTCTTGGGCACATCAGTTATTTGACTCAGGATTAAAGCCCAATTTGTTGTATTAAAAAGATACAGTTCTCTATACTTCCATGAGTTTTATTAGAATGAAAAGAGATATTAAAACTCAGCAAATAGATAACCACATCTAAAACTACTACTCTCCTTTTTTTAAAAAAAAAAAACTAAACAGACTTTAATTCAATAGTGACATCAAGATGTCACTAAAATTGCATCAGGAAATTAATGGAGGAACATTAATAATAGGTTAAACCACCAATTAGACAAATCACCAAATTAATGCAGCAGGAGATTGAATCATGAGATTAAAATAACAAAGAATCTTTACTTACAAATTCTTCGGGCTGAAGGGAAGTAGCATGTTTGCTTTAGCTCAAACCCACAACTAAAAGATTTTGCCCAAGGCAATAAAAGTAATTAATTTGGTCTTATGGAGTTACAGAAATCAAATTGTGGTTTATTTTGAGTGATGACTAACTCAAAAGTTTGCCTTAAACCTCACCACTGTCATGATGACAAATATTTTCCTTTCCTACCCACATTCTCAAGATGTAGACCTACCAGCTTATTTAAAAGGAGAAAGTCTGAGGAAACCAAATAAATAATTTGAATCTTGTGTCCCTTTTTGATAAACCAAGAAAGTACCCCAGTGAAATACATCATACCAAATCCAAGATTTCTTTTTGAATACCTTCCTTACAAGCACTTTACAGAGAGGTACATGAGGACAGTCAACCCATGCCCTAACCCATGAAAGACATATTTCTTTTGAAAACTAGGATATAAAAGGAAGGGGAAAAAAACACAAAAAAACCCAATCATGATGGGTTGAAACTATCTTGCTTTCTGATATGTATCAAGGGGCAACGAAACTCACAGATATGACTTGCAGTGGAAAGGATCTGAAGAAGAAACTTTTGTGCCTGATGCACTTCACTGGAGAGGATCATTTCCAATCACAGGAGTTCAGTCAAATTTCTCCCTGCTCAGAGTCTTCCTGCTGCTTTACCTCCACAAGTGTTGTGGATGCCCCTGCACATGCCTTTGCTAGCCCAAAAGAGTGTGTGGGCCTTGTACCTTGTCACTCTTTCTCACTGTGTCACCCTCTGTGTGCTGGAGACAGTCTACTGAATGCAACCAACCTGGCTCAAGTTTGCTGACAGTAAACATGCTTCAGTCCATGGTCCACAACAAAATGCCCGTCCAAGGCACCTGCTGTCTGGAAATACCTGCTCTTGCCGTTCCAGGCAATAAATCAGTTTCCCACATCACAAACTCAGAAGGACAGTCCCCCGAACCTTCTCTCAGGTGATGCTGTATAGCACCAGCGTCTGGTAACCAGCCCATGCATGTCACACGAGTGACTGGGCCCCCAGTGGCATTCCTGAAGCGGCCTCACTTGTCCAAGAGAGTTCATCACATCATTCCTCAGCCCACAAAATAAGGGGATTGGGAAATGTGACCATACCTCTGCAAATGGTTAGATCCGGCTGCTAGTCACTTCCACAAAAAGTGAAAAACATCTTTGATGAAAATACCAGATGAAGGTTTCTGAAGAGCAAGTTTCAACAAACCACACCAGGGGACCACTACGTAAACTGAACTATTTGTAAAACTGTTTTCTCAGAACAGCCATTTCTGCAGCATACTTACCATCTGTAGCAGTCATATCAAGTTTCAAAAGGTAATACAAAGAATACTTCTGAGTCACCATTTTCACATAACTTGTTTTGGTTTTCCTTTTTTCTATAGGCAGGTTCACTTGAAGGTTCTTCCTGTGACTATTTTGCAAACTGCCAATAGTTTTTAATCACCATCAGTACAAACCACAAGGAGTACAATTGATCTAAAAAAAAAGGACACTTTCAGGGTGGGTTTGTTTGTTTTCTTTCTATAAGTCAGATGTACCTTTGATCTTGGTAACATGTGGGCAACTGATTTAACGAATTAACGGAGAATAAATACTTCATTTCTGTGCAGAACTATTTACTAATGGTATTTCTAAGATGCTGGAAGGCTTTACCTCAATGGACAAAGATAAGACTAAACAGATTTGATTTAGAGAAGGGAGGTAGAGAAAAAGAGAAGAAGACAGGTTTAAATCTTCTTGGTGTGCTTAAAAATAAAGATAAAAGTCCAGTTCATTATCTCCTTAATATAAAAGTCTGGGAAAACAAGAAGCTACATTGGGGAAACCAAATCCATCTAGCTGCCTTTTTTGTTTTTTAAGATGTCCTAACAATAATACAGCAGGGTGAAAAGATCAGGACCACTTTATACACATTGTGCTAATTACTGCAAGTACTTAAAGTTGTAATTAGCTTATTATACTGCAGAGAACCTAACATGGCATGTCTTTCAAAAAAAATTTCTCTCCAGATCATTAGTGGGAAAGCTAACAACATCTGCTTCAAATAAAATCAACCAATTAGCACAGGCAACTTCACATAGTTTGCAATCAGAGAATTATATTGTGCCAAGTGCTAATTTCAATGTGAATTCTATCTCCTTATATCCCACGCTTATCTGCCAGCACAGCTGGTGTTTAACACCACTGACTTCAGTGAAGTCTCCAAAAACTTATGTTAATTTGAAGTAACCTAATCAGAAGTGTGCAATACAGACTGGGCTTGATCTCAGCTTAATTAAAACTGACCTTGTCATTTCACTGCATATAAAAAACACTATTTATCACTCAGCTATGATAAATATGCAGCTTATGTGAGAATCAAGGAAGATAAGCTCCATACCAAAGGAGCTATTTTCAGATACCAAAGCTTGATTTTAACATACTATAAAATGCCACACGCCTGTTGCTGCCAGCAAATAGTTCAGAAAACCCAAAATAATCTCCAAAACCTCCTTCCAAAATTCCCAAACAGGGCACCGCTGCCAGGCTTTCTCTTTTGGTTCCCTATTAGAATCACACATCTAAAGCTGGGTATTGTCACTGACAGTAGGTGTGGAAGACAACTTGCTTTTTAAAATTAAGTTTGTCCTTGTTCAGTTTTGATGTTACAGTTTCCCAAGCAGATGAGGCAAAAAAGCTGAACCTGAAAATGAAAACAGAGATTTCTGCAGAGAACTCAACATAGCAAAACATAGCAATCAGAAACCAACTTGTAATTAATTTTTTTATTGGATTTTATGTTTTAAATCAAATAATGACAATTCAGTGTACTTGAGTGTGTTTATCAGTTAAATTTGTTTTCAGGTGAATGTGGCTGCCAGGGTCAAGCTTTAGACATCATAGAATCACAGAATGGTTTGGGTTGGAAGAGATTTTTAAAAGTCCAACTCCCTGCAGTGAGTAGGAACATCTTCAATAATATCAAGTTGCTCAGTTCCCCGTTCAATCTGACTTTGAATGTTTCCAGGGATGGGGCATCTACCACCTCTCTTGGCAACCTGTGCCAGTGTTCCACCACCTTCATTGTAAAAAAAATTCTTCCTTATATGTAGTCTGAATCTACCTTCTTTTAGTTTAAAACCATTACCTCTTGTCTGGTGGCAACAGGTCCTGCTAAAAAGTCTGTCCCCATCTTTCTTATAAGACCCCTTTAAGTACAGAAAGGCCACAATGTGGTCTCTTCAGAGCCTTCTCCCAGTGTTATGTTTCCTGTGGAGTTAACACTGGAGAGTAATTTTGCAATGCATGTTTTAACTCAGTCCCTGAAGGACTCTTTTCCTCATTGCTCACCCATCAGATGCCTGATGTTATTTTACTCCTCTGGGATCCCCCTCCTCCCCACATCAGAGCCTGCATGTGAGCATAACTACAGGGGCAACTCCTAGCATAGACTTAGTTTATACCAGCAAAAAAGCTAAACCACTTTGCCACTTTGACTGATACTGATTCATATAGAAGAAAAAGTACTAATGGAAGCACTTCTCCTGTCAGGCTAACTGCATCAGTGCTGGGGAGACACAGGACAGTTTGCCTTAGCGGAATTGTAGTGACCAGCCATGCATGCAGGCGTAGTCTGCTGCAAGTGCAAGGTAAGTTACACTAATTCAAATCTTTCACTGCGACTGCAGGCAATATAGCTGACCTCATGCTTACCGAGGGCAAAAGTAAGTACAGCCAACTCCCAAAGCTCAGGGAGAGTCATTTGATCCAGTGTGGTTGTCTTCAGCGTGTGCTGGAGACATCAGCAGGAGCAAGTTGCTTGCTGCAGGGAGTGGAAAGGAGGGGGCACAATCACAGCACCACTAACCTTAAAGCAGAGACCTAAACCGAGTAGATGAACTGAACTTCAAAAATGCCTTCAATACACAGGTGGAGCACAGTGTGACTGATGCAAATATGCCCATCCATGCTGCAGATAGCAAGGTGAGGTGAGATGCACCTGGGCCTCATGCTTGAGTAACTTGTCCTACCTGGACTCAGCAATATATAAAGCAGCTGCCAGAAACAAACAAACCAATCTCATCCTTACCCCTAACATCTGTGGCTCTAGCATGAAGGTTTCCAGTTAGATCTTGTCTAGTTTTCTAACTACTGTAGTCCAATTTCACCTGTTTATAAACTGCTCCCCTCCATACCATGATCTTGTAGTTGGAATATTTCCTGCTTCACAGTTCATGTACTTGCAGGAGATTAGTCACGTCTGGTGGCAGATATTCAGTTTCTCATTTCAGGTGGGCTTTTTTTGACTTTTCAGCATGTCCAGAATCAGCCTTTCCTCCTCCCCTCTCACATCATGTTGCTTTTGAAGTTGCTGGTTTAGCACTGGAAAAGACAAGCAGCCTAAGTGACTATGCAAAAAGGATAGTGACTATGTGAACAACCTCGTTATATGCAGCAACAGGAACAAATAATGAGTAATAATCATGATCAAAGATACTGTTCTTCCTCTTGGTAGCATCACAACATTTCTTTCTCACCCTTCTATCTCCAAGTGCCTGTGAGTCTGCACACTAATGCAAACCTATATTTGTGTGTGAATATATGCACACATAGGAAACAGGTATAGTTGTACTACAGCACGTATCTGCTCTTACATGTGTAAGTTTATCATTCCAGGTATTCAATATATAATAAAAGCTCCCTCCAGAACAATGACTCACACAAAGCAATTGAAAACATATCCAACAGCTCTTTTGAGTGAGGCTGCATATTACACAGAAAAGTCAAGTGGGTAACAGTTTATGACAAAACACAAATTAAATTGATCATCATGGACTCATTGTTAGGACTGGATCACTTAGAGAATAAAGCCAAGAACAATTCCTTCCCAAGTTAGACTTCATTGAATACTGTAGGTGGCAAGACTAAAGCAGAGAAACCTGGAAACTTATTTCTAATAAAGACTGTAAATACTCTCACAAGTTAAAGAAGCAATAAAAGAATCTCTAAAAGTTACTTAGTATGGCACACTGCAATATCAAAGCTACGGCCTGGGTTTAGTGGTCAGGGTGAGACACAACCTGGAGAACAGAATTGTTCTCTGTTACTCCCCTCCACCCTCCCAGGGGAGGATAAAAGGAGAATAAGGAAGAGAGACTTAAAGGTTGGAAGTTAAAACCAGAACAGGTTTAATAGAGTGGGGAAGGGATCACAACACGCGGGAGAAGGAACAAAATATAGAAGTAAATATACAAAACCTGATCTCGATGATCGCAGATATGAGTGCCTGAAAGTTCCTCGCAGCAGAGCTAATGTGAGAAAAGGGTCCAAAACTCTTCCCAGAACCCATGCGGTGAGCTGATAGCAAAGAACAGGATCCTCACTCTGAGACATCCAAGCCCAGCGAAGGCACAAGGAAGAAGGGAGCAGGAAGAGACAGACTTCCTGTCCTCTTAGCTTTTAGAGTATGGCAAGAAAGGGGGGGAATACTGACCCCTCTCTGTTCTGCCCCCCTTCCCCTCCCCCTGATCTCTCAGGGTCCCAAACTCCACTCTCCTTCTAGGTCCTCATATTGATACCATAAATTTTTGCCCATGTCCCCTCAAAACATAACATTCCACCCCTTATTCCATACCATTTCATGCCATACTCATTCACCAGATTATGAATTGTCTTTATGGAATGGTTTGTTAAGTCCAGGTTGCAGATCTTCATCATCACGAGTCTGAGGGTAGGAGAGATGGTATAGAGTTCGTTTGGCCTCATGCCCTCATGCTGCAAGTTCATCATAAGGTTTCTGGGCATCACTACATTATCTTAGAAAAAAACACTTATAGCAACTTATCACTACTATACAGTAATTAAAACTATGCAACTTGAAATTGAATTCTGTTACATTCCCTGTGGTACACACTGGACTTCATCATCTTACCACATTACCCACCAAGTATGTCCTGGACCTTGAGCAGAGACAATCCCCTAGATTGGTTTGTCTTTGCCCAAAGCAGGATAGACCCAAACAGTTTTTCCCAACAAATTCCTTTCATATACAAGAGAGACTTTATCCCCTTCTACTGTATGTAATAGGTCTGATTGGGCAGGACCAGTTTAATTGATGGATCTTCTGGTGTTAACTAACCAGGTGGCTTCTGCCAAATGTTTGTCCCAGTTTTTGAAAGTGCCACCACCCATTGCCTTTAGGGTGGTTTTCAGCAAGCCATTGTAGTGTTCAATTTTTCCAGAGTCCGGTGCATGATAGGGGATATGATATATCCTCTCTATACCATGCTCTTTGGCCCAACTACTTATTAGACTGTTCTTGAAGTGAGTCCCATTGTCCGACTCAATTCTCTCTGGAGTACCACATCACCACAAGACTTGCTTTTCAAGGCTCAGAATAGTATTACAGGCAGTGGCACGAGGCACAGGATATGTTTCCAGCTATCTGATGTTTGCTTCCACCATTGTAAGCACATAGCACTTACCCTGGTGAATTTGGAGGAGTGTGATGAAATCAATCTGCCAGGCCTCTCCATACTTGTATTTTAACCAAGGCCCCCCATATCACAAGGTTTTCAACCATCTGGTCTGTTTGATTGTGGCACATATGTCACAATCATGGATAACTTGTGCGATAACGTCCAAAGTTAAATCCACTCCTCGGTCACAGACTCATTGGTATGTTGCATGACCAGAAGTGTCATGGGCCCACCAAGCTAAAAACAGTTCACCTCTGTGATCTCAGTTTAAATCTGTTTAGAACACTTTAGCCACCTGGTCCACTTGATGGTCTTGTTGTTGTTCCTCAGTGGCCTGGCTCTTAGGTACATGGGCAGTCACATGCTGCACCTTCACCGTTAGTGTCTCTAGCTGGGCAGCAATATCTTGCCATAGCGTGGCAGCCCAAATAGGCTTCCCTTTACATTGCCAATTGTCCCATTTCCACCTTTTCAGCCACCCTCACAAGGCATTTGCTACCATCCATGAGTCGGTGTAGAGGTAAAGTACTGGCCACTTTTCCTGTTCAGCAATGTCCAGGGCCAGCTGGATGGCTTTTACCTCTGCAAATTGGTTCAGTTCACCTTCTCCCTCTGCTGCTTCCACAACTGGTCATAGAGGAGTCCAAACAGCAGCTTTCCACCTTTGTTGATTTCCCACAAGAACACAGGATGCATCAGTGAAAAGAGTAAATTGCTTGTCATGATCTGAGAGCTCATTATATAGGGAGGCTTCCTCAGCACAGGTCACAAACTAATCTGGTTGCATTCTGAAATCTTTACCCTCTGGCCAGTTTGTGACCACTTTCACAATACCTGGGTGATCATGGCTCCCTATTCAAGCTCGGTGCATTAAGAGGGCAGTCCACTTATTCCAGGTGGCATCAGTGGCATGGTGTGTAGATGTGACTGAGTAGAGGCAAGATTTAGGGAGTCATCCTGGAGACAGAAAGGTTCAGGGAAATGAATACTGGAGTTGTCCTGGGATCTTTGGCAGAGATACCTGAGACCAGTAACTGTGAGAAGCATCACAGCATTAATCAACACAACTTTCTGCCCAAACTTCCTGGACCAGCAGCAGCCTCCTTGCCAGGGGAACCTAGTGCTGTGGGGAAAAGCAAGTGAGTGACTGTGTGAGAAAATCATGTGTGGTAAAAGCTTTGATCTTGTTTATTTTTAAGTAAACCCCAAGATACAGGTCATTTACTTCATCTCACACATGGCAAAATCTTAGCCGTAGTTTGTACCTAATGCATGTGATTCCATGCAAACATAATGATGTTGTCTCTGCATGTCTCTGTATCACATCCTTGTAGAGTGCTGAACATAAGAGTTTGCTTCCTGAGCAGCACTGTCATGCTATAAAAAAAGTCAATGCACCACCATGTCTCCTCAGTAGCAAGGAAACCATGAGACTCAGAGTTTTGTTCAGGCATTACTTAGTGTGTTGAATGCCTTGAATTCATGAGACTTACTTTATATGAACTCATTTTATATGCTTTAGGCTTCAGCTTAATAGTGCCATGTGCCTATGAGCCTATACAGCTTAGCTTATACATAATAGTTTACATTTTATTTGTATGCTTTCAATTTCCACATCCAAACTTCGTTTTTCAGCTGTGTGCAATCTAGGATGTCTTGATTCTCCAATTAAGTTTTTCACTCTCTCCATCTTTTAGAGAGTTTCTAACTCTTTTAGTTCATGTTTGAATTCAAATGGCTCTAGTGTCTTGCGATAACATAAAATCAGACTGGCAACACTCACAGCTTTATAGAAATGCATCATTGACATTCAAGTATCCTGATATATCGAAAAACTTGATGGCAATTACCAAAACTTATCAACCCTCAGCTCAGTAACACAACATGAAACTCTTCTCTAATGTGACACTGGAGTCTGTGTACAAAACTGATGGGAGAAATCTAAACCCATAGAGCCTATTCATATAAATACCACTCAGTACAAGTTGAGATCTAGTTCATAACTGTTAAAATTGGGCTTCAGTCAGTTGCTGGCATATGCTCTGGGATTTTAAAGAGTACAAAGGCAATTCTCCAAATTATATACCTACTGACAGCTGACTTTCTTGAATTATTCAAAAGCAAAAGCTTTCAGGAATCAATGCATCAAGGTGAACAGAGTTTAAATGTAGAGTGCTGAAATTGTGAGATTTAAAATGTTCCTAACCTTAAAGTGTATTGCCCCTGTGCCGTACAAACAATGATTGATACAAGTGTAAGTCAAACAGCATCAGCGTTGAGGGCATCTGGGCAACTTCCAGAGCATTGAGTGCCAGCCTGAGGGTGGGCAGGGAGGTGAGGGGTAGCTGCATACAGTTATTCCTCAACTTTGGCCAGACTTTTCTGCTGGCTGCCTTTATTTTTGTTTTTAAGAAAACCTTTCCTTTCACTTCCTCCTCCTACATTCACAGATGCTCAGTTTTATCCTTCAAGTTTTGGCACAGGAGTTCTGTCTTATCAGAAGCCATAACTTTCTAAGATAAAAAAAATATGTTCAGCCAAGTGATATTCATATAGCTGAGACCCCTGCTAAGTAATGTAGCATCTTGGCTTCCAGTCATATCATGTGAGGACAGCTACAAGAAAGATTGTACTTTAGCAGCACAGAATGTTTATTGTTACTATTTCATATTAAAAAAAATAAACCAAACAATTATAATTGCCCTATAATTATTGTAACAGTTTTGAGTATGAAGATATGTAGGTTTTGGGATGAGTTTTATTTATTTACTGCTCTGCCCCCAGGTTCAAAACTTCTCCAGTGTTTCATGTGTGATTCATTCATGACATTTTAACCAGCCTGTGCTGTTAGTAAAACATGATCTCATTCACAACATACATTTACAAACGATGTGAGGATTGTGACCCTGCAGCGATTCAATTTGAAGTTTTACCCCGTTGGAACAAAAACAACATGCAAAGAAGCAGTAGTGGCAACAACATATGAACACTATACAGTAGGGATTTACTTGAAGATTACTTCATTTTTCTTAAAATATTGTTACTGCCATAGTCATCAGATAAATACATTAATTAATGGGTATATTGTCATTAATCTTAAAACACTTAAAATAATTGGCATTATAAATGTCTGCAAATAAAAACAGAAGGTAACTTTCTTAGGTTTGAAAAGCATTCACTCTAACCCTTTAATTTTGATCACAGAAATGGAATTGGAGATCCATGATCCTATATGTCTGATTTTTGTGTTCTCACAGTCCTACAAACCATCTGCTGCCTGTAACAGCAACAGGTAAAAGAAGAGCTATACTAGGCAGATGAGGCAGTGACCTAAGAGCCAGGCCTCTCAGACTGGCCAAGTCTTTCACAAGCAGGCAGCATTTTAAGGAAAATGCCATCTCTCTCTTAGGCGACATCCCATCTGGGGTGACAACTACTGCTGTAATTCTGATTTAGCAGCAACTGTGAAGATGCCAACAGGTGTTCTGAGCCAAGGTTTCCTTGCATCTATTGTTGCTTAATGGGAACAAAAATGATTACAAAGGAACTGCCAACATGATAAAATGCTACAATTATCCTAACAGAGTAATAACTATAGGCACTTTAGCAGGGGAAGCAAGGGAATCATTCTCCAGAAGAGCTAACCTCAGTATATCACTTACATTTTTCTTTTCTGTGGTTGTTTTACTTATTAAAGAGAAATAGAAATATTAAAAGACTAGATTTCTCTAGAAAATAAGATGTACCACAGGGAAGTGCAGCCCCTATATAATGTTTCCTATTTCTCCCTTCTTCCTTTGTTTTAGGACCTTTACCTCCCACAGGTTTTTTTCCTCATTCTCAAGAGACAAGACTATGGGAAAATATCCAAAGTCTCCAAAAGTTTGGGAATACTCAAACATAGACTTTGCCAGGATTCTTTCTGCATTCATGATGATTATACATACTAAGTATTACTTTAATAAAACCTGTTAGGGACTGCCTAACCCAGTAGCTCAATAGAGGCAAGGCTGTTGCAGCTCTATGCTCCTAGATCCAGCCAGCAAGTAGCATGACCATGTACTGACAGTAGGTACACTCACACACACATGTATACATCACATATGTATGTACACATCCAGCAAGCCACACAGAACAATATAGACATAAATACTCAGCACTCACGGAAAGTCAAACAGTACCAATGTCCTCTCTGGCTGATTAGAATGAAGGTCCATGAATTGGAAATATACCTACATGTATACAATATGGATCCCTCTGATAGCTGGTCTTATGCTCACTCTACCCAATACCTCAATGTTGGATCACAGGTCCCTCCAGCTGCTTAAACGTGGTGTGCAAACCCCATTCTGGCTGCTGGTACGGACCCCTGACTTCACAGACAGGCACATACACACATTCACATGCAGACACAGCATCAGCCCCACAGCATATGGCCGCACACTCACCCAAATAGATCTCTCAGGGCATGCTCATCCCACACAGTGTTCCTAGTATTTGTCTTGGAGCCTCTGGTCCCTCCAGTAGTCAACCCTCAGCCCCTATGGTCTCTCGAGTATCTGGCTCAGACTTACAGCTGCTTCAGTACCTGTCTACCAAACCACTTACCCATCTCATCGGCTACACTGGCTTGATATTCACTAGTGATCACACAGAGGTACCCTCACATGCCTCATGTGCTGGCACCTTATGGTTTGTGGTCCTACTCCAGTAGCTGGAGCAGACCTACACACGCACACGTGCATGCAGAATAAAGAGTCCTTTATACAGGAAAACAGTTAGAAATTGAGTTTGTTGAGAAGACGGGACAGACTGCCCTGACCAGGAGCCAGGAATGGCCAGATACTGACCAGCAACCTTTTTACATAGAACCAGGCCTTACTCCTCTATTTTCCCAAATTTTTTCCTTCCCAAATCATTTAGATCCATCCCTTTCCCCACCTTTGGCTCCTCTCCAAAACATGCCATAAAAATCTTGTGCAGTCCCAAAATACTCTTCCTGGCTTCCCATAGTAAGTTTCTTATTCCTATAGGCTATCCCTACTGTCCAAAAGGTGCTCGAGAGACCCTTTCCACTGAGTCATTGTGATGGTTGTCACACTTGGACCATGGGGCTGGTCACCCTCCCATGACAGCCTGTGAGAGGGATTAGAGAAAGGTATTATTCAGGTTCCCCATTGCTATTGTTCCTCTGTATTCCTATGTGTGTGTGAAGATGAGCTTATTTTAACATTACCCCAAAAAAACTATGAATGCCATGTCATCAAAACACATAAGGTGGAATAAGCAATAAGAGAGAGAATAAATGGTGTAGGTTGAGACAGGAAAGATGTTCAATACTGGCAGCTGTGTGATGAGTCTGTATTGATCCTACAGAAAGTACATCCATTATACAAGATGCACTTGGCTCCATGCTGATAAGTCATTGAGGAGAACAAAATGATATACAAGAATCAATGCGTGCCCCCTCGTTTTTTTTTTTTACATGGTAGCACAACACTATCACACCCTCCCACACCTACTCAGCTCTCCTTCAACCACCCACCTTCACTTCCTAGGAATGATCTTCACTTTTTCCTCACACACAATCCTCTTTTTTTTTCTTTTTACTTTTCCTACATTTTTCTGAGACACATGCTTCACTTTGGACTGCTCTTACACTTTACTATACACTCCCTCAGTGCCAGCTGCCCCTCTGTCTGATCACTAGTAGGCTTTTTTTTTTTCCCCATTTGTACTGCAGGATCATGTACAAACCTGAACAAGCTCACAGTATGTTTGGCTTCATACCTAACAGCCATCAACTCGTACCTATCAGCAAACTCTGGTCTTACATCTACCAACAGCTCCATATAATTCCAACTGATAAGTAGATATAAAGTCATGTTCAGACAGTGAACAAAAGTGTTTTGACTATGAGATGGACACACACTTGATCATGTCATGAAGACTGTGATGACAGCACTCAAAGATAGAGACTACATGATATCCCAACTAGGTGTTATTCATTTGTGAAAAGGGATCCCTCAGTTCTCTTTGAGATGCTGTACTTTCAAAAGCTCTTTCTCCACATTTGCCCCCTTTCTGAAACCAAAATTTACTTTCTAACCAAGTTTAAATCAAACAAACATTGATCAAGACACAAGTTTAAAATTTCCTAAGCCAGGTCTTTCTTCCATTGTCAGCCTCAATTTCATTTTGAACTAGTCAGTATTTCTCTCTCTTAAAAGAACTTGACTTCTTCTAAACAATACCTTTGGAGGGGCACAGACCTGACATTTTGTTCCCAGAACAGGCAGGCACACAGACAGGTTTATCGCTTTGGGGACTGGGAAAATCATTCTCCCTCCACACTCGTTCTTTCATTAGCTTTCCTTCTGTGACTGCCAACAACATTGCCAATTAGTGCTAATCATGGTATGGACACCTGTCCACAAAAAAAGAGGCTAAGAACAATTACACAGTCATTTTACAAAGCTCATGGAGCAGCTGTCAAATGGTAGTGACTTTCAGTCACTGATGGCTTTGGCTGTATCGCAACAGGTGGCCAAAAGGTGAAATACCATTTATACCATTATCTGCTTTCTTAGTTATTTTAGCCTGGGTTTTCCTTCTTGCCTCTACATTCCACAGCACTTCAGCTTACAATGAGGACTGACAGTTACAATGTCTATGAATGTATATTGCAAACATTGAGAAATTTCTATTCCCCAACACTTCAAGAAGATGAAATGGTAGAGATTTAAGCCTAGGGAGTTTTAAAATGGAAACTGGAAGTTGTAAACCGGGAGTCTAATTGTTTCATGGGAGCTGAATTTTCATAATCCCTACAGTTATGTAGCACCTGATGTGTTCCTAGAATCTTCCATTTATGGACTTGTTGCAGTGAGCTCAGATGGTGTTGTTTGTGTCAAAACCTCTGCAAATCAGGAATCATAATCACTTCAAATGTGAGATGAGAAAATGCAGACTGGCCAAGTATTGGCCAAAAGTGAAAATCCTGGTTTAAGCAATTTTTGCATCACTATAGAGGAGCTCTTTGGCAGATACTGAAAATGCAGTTCTCCATGACAGTACATCACCAGTTTCACATTAGTAGTGCCTTGTCTCATCTTGCAGTCCCTTCCCTCAATTACTATACTTTTTTTTTACTTTGAAGAGTCCTACAGACAACCACTTCCTTAACATATCTGATTCATTGCCAAGACAGCTCCACATATATTGTATGAACAGAAATCCTGAGCAAAGATAATGTGCAGGAACAGCAGGAGAAATTAAGCTTGTGAAGAAAGATTTATTGTGGCCTATGGTAACTACTGACTATTAATCACTGCTAAGTTAATGTTCCTTCCACATAGTCCATGTGTGTAATTTCTCCTACTTATAAAAAAGCTGAAATGCAAACGCCTTTCTGCAGAAGCCTGCTGGCAGCCACACGGTGATCATCAGCAGGGTCAAAACTATTAGCGAACTGCACAGATCTCTGGAAACTTAGGTAATGGGGTACTTCCACTATGAATTATTCTCATGGACTGGGATCTGCACCAGAGAGGGGTGAAGAAGACCCTTTGTCACATAGGCCTGGTTTCATTCCAGGTCAGGTCCCCCAAGCCTTGCTGTTGCACTCTCCCAGGCTGAAGAACTTTCAGCTCCACCTCCTCCAGCCTGGCCACATCCCAGACCTGTCTCTTTCCTACAGCACAGGCTCCACAGACAGCGCCTGCTCTCCCACCTTCCGCGCTTTCTCCAAGGCTCATCCCAGCCATCTCCCCCCAAAGCAAAAAAAGACTCTTCCTTTCAGCCAAGTGAGCACTATCAGCGTACCGGTCCGAGCAGTCATCTTCCCGGCCGGCAAACGCTGGGAGCTGTCGTCACGCTCCGTCACGCCCCGTCACGCCCCGTCATGCCCCGCCGNAATCCCTGTCCCGATCCCGATCCCAGTCCCTGTCCCCCCCAATCCCGATCCCGGTCCCGGCGCTGCCGCTGTCCCTGGTGCTGAAGCCGCAGCCGCCCTCTGCTCTAAAGGCTGCGGCCGAGACAGCGTGAACCCGCACCCCCGCAGGAAAACTCCCTCTGAAGCAGCTTCCTGCCCACATCTCTTTCCAAACCCATCAGCCGAGAAGCTGTATGATATGTTTTTGCTCCATCAGGAGAATGAGAACAACATTTGCTTCAGAAATGCCTCAGCCGTGTCCTTTCTCTCTAAGACTGGATGGACTTCCAAAAGGCTCATTAAGTTGTCACTTTGTAATCTTCAAGTAAGCCATCTGTCAGTCAGATTTTTCTTGGGGTTTTGGTACTCTTTGTTCCAGGGAATCTGGTGATTTCAGTCCAATGGGTTAGAGCTGGGCTGTTTGACTTCTTGACAATGAAGGTCAAAACTACATTACACCACCTTGTTAAGGTCAGGATAATAATCTGTATTAAGGTATTTCATGACATAAAAGGAGGTGGGAGAGGTGTCAGGAGGAATGATTAAGCTTTTCAGGAGGTAGATCAGATGCCTAGGTAATCCACAGATACCTCAGGGCTTATGAATCACTAAGTCTATACAAAGCAAACACAGTGAATACAGAGACAGCTAAACATCAGCATTCATGTTATCAGCTCTCACAAGTACAGAACAGATGATTCCAACCAATATTATTTATTTAGTTTCAAGTTTGGTAACTTTGCATCATAGCCTGCTGGTTACTAAGAAAACACTGTCATTATTAGTATCTCAAAACAATTCTTAGAAATTTGGTTTCACTTCACCTTAGATGTACATTCTGGTTGCCTATTTCAAAAACCACCGGTGGAGTTACAATCATTATTCCCTCTGAAAAAGAAGCATAAAAACTGACTGATTCTGGCAACTAAAAATAGGAAGCAGATTCTTACATCTCCAATTCTCTTCTGGATTGCTGACCTTCAGAAACCACTGGACAAATGCACATATCAGAAAGCTATTTGCATAGAACTTGCCAAAAATTAATTGGTACCCTTAGACTCCACCTCAGCCAAAGTACTTTGGCATTTGATCAGGCTTGTTAAACTCGGCAATACTGCTCAGCCACTGGATACTACATCCAGGCCCAAGTACCTTGCTCAGTCAGGATCTTAGACAGGTCCAACTGAGAGAAATATGAATTCCATGATAGACAATGTCCCTTTTGCACTTCCAACAAAGAGACTTCAAAATACAGATGATACCTGAACTATCCTAGAGGCAGCTACACAGGCATTGTTAAGGTAGAAAAGTTTTCCTTTCTCTACCATGTTAGTAAAAACTGGAGGATTTTAATTTCCAAGGCTTCTAGACTAACTCTGTAATCAAACTCTAAATTCAGCTTTAAAAGTGTGTTGGAAACAACAGCTATTTTTACCATATAAAAGACTTCAACGTGCAAGCATGTTTTTAAAGGAGTATATCCCAATTTGGAAAAATGACAGGGACTGTATTCTTTTAAAATTCAATCAATTCAACCAAATTATCCAATGAATTGTGGAAAAATAAAAATTGCATGAGAGTTGAGATGATATCAAGTCTAAAGCTTTCCAAAATGTTATTGTTGGCTGAAGACCAAAGGAAAAAGTTCTGACAAGCAGCCTGATTTGTTTTAAAAGTTCAGTTATTGCCTTTTCTCTAAATCCTCTTTGAAACAAAACACTATCAAGCAGAAATAGTAATTTCACAGTTGGCAAGACCTGACATTCAGCAGCAGTTCTTACAGAGCCACAGCAACACAGAATCTGACTCATCACACGTCCTTAAGCAACACAGGCTTATACATCCAGCAGCTTCTCCTTTCTCTTAGTTGGCTAGGAACATTACGGATCTCAATTTTCCAATGTGCTTCAGAGTGGCTTATCAGTAGCCTGAATTTAGCAAAGGAAAGTTTCAACTGAGACTGGGTGCACTCAATCATCCAACAAGTGGAAAACTGATCAGACACAAGAGACAGTATTCATGTGGTTGCTTGCTCAAACACTTCATCCCTTCCTCACACAGTGATGTTCAGGAAGCAGGTTACTTGTTTACAGGATAAAAAAGGTCACTGGCATCTGTTCAGGTAACAGATTTATCTGCAGTGAACAGTTATACTCCAGAAGGAATCAGCCAGGGAGTCAGCAGACAGAGCTTTGAACCACAGCCATATATCTGGAAAAAAAAAAAAGGATTCCTGAGATCTTTCGTCATCACATCATTTCATGCCAAATGGTTTTGTTTATCCATTTTCTTAGATACAGGGTATTTTCACATGCAAATATGGCTACCTCTCAAATTACAATGGAAATATCCCTCTTCTGGGAAGGATGAGTCCATTTGATGTCTTTTAGGTCAGCTTTTAGAATTAAGGCATAAAGATGTGCATTTCTCACAAATGGCAAGCAAAGGTAGTTGAGGAAAATCTCAGATGAAGACCTCAAACTTACAGGTGAGGTAAAGTCAGATAGACAAATTCCATCCTGGGACCTTTCAGGCTGGAGATACCTGGTCTAAATCGGAAAAATGTAAAACACACTACAAAAAAAAATAAAACCATTTTAGATCATAAGGACACTACTGAAACTTGACTTGTTAGTAGCAACTCCACTCTCTGTACAACTAAAGCACAAATCTTATGAGGAGCAGCTGAGGGAACTGGGGTTGTTTAGCCTGGAGAAAAGGAGGTTCAGGGGAAACCTTATAACTCTTTACTACTACCTGAAAGGAGGTTGGAGCGAGGTGGGTCTCCATCTTTTCTCCCAAGTAACAAGAAGAAATGGCCTCATGTTTTGCCAGGGGAAGCTTAGATCGCATATTAGGAAAAAATTCTTCACCAAAAGGATTGTCAGTCACTGGAACAGTCTGACCAGGGAAGTGGTGGAGTCACCATCCTTGGAGGTATTTAAAAGACGTGTAGAGTGGCGCTTAGGGACATGGTTTAGTGGTGGCCTTGGCAGTGTGCTAGGCTAACAGTTGGACTTGATGGTCTTAAAGGACTCTTCCAACCAAAACAATTCTATGATTCTATGAAAATTCCCCTTGTCAATAAAGGTCACAAGACCTGATTATTCTGAATATGCACAGTTTTTTGGAAAAAAATTGCTTGCTCAGTGCATAACCAAGGAATAATTGAATCATTAACAGCCTTACCGCAGTAATAGAAATATGATTCTTCCCTTTCATGGCTTCCAATATTGAGACAGCTAGCCGCCACTGAGGTTGAGAAATTCTGTCTAGTTTCTCCTGATGAAGTGCTAAATTCTTGAATGTCAAAAAACTATGAACCTAAAATTGATGGTATGAGCCAGAAGGACTGCTGTAAGTTTTCAGTTTGTACTAAAACTCGGCAGCTGAGCAGAGATTGTTAGGACCATCAGCATGGCTTTAACAAAGTAAAAGAGACCAAAATCAAGGGGAAAAAACTATCCAGATCAACAAGTTTGCCTGCAGAGAGCCCTGAAATGATAGCACACTGAAGCAAAGGATGCCTTTCTTCTTGAAATTACTGCAAGCTGGCCTTATTCAGACTATGAGAAACACTGCAGAAAAAATAAGAAGATGGCACTCCACAGAATAATAGCACACAGTACAGAAAATTAGGAAAAAAATAACACTTACAATAACATTCTAACCACGTTTTCCTTTTTGATACAACAAATAACTTCCATTTTCAACAATGGAAGTTACTCACATATAACAAATGGAAAATAGGCTCTAGTTTGCTCAGAAATTGTTGTGAATGGAAAACACAGATTACAGGCAATAGTAAAATATATTTATACTGATAACCCAATTTTCTTCTGCTGTTCTGGTTCAGAGTCGGGATATATGTCCTTATATCTCTTCCTCTTCCCACTTTCTTTTGGGAAAAAGCATATTTTCCATTTTTTCTATATTGAAATTAAAATTCAAAATACATATATTTGGCATCTTGCAAATTCTGACCTTTCAAAGTTTTTGGACAGAAAAGTGGAAAATCTCAGCTTTTTCACAATGGCGCACTAGAAAAGCATGTAGGAAATAATGGAAGTCAGTATCAGAGTACTTCAGCTTACAGTTTATACTCCCAGCATGCAAACATCTAAAATGAAAGCAAAGAGTGACTTGATAATACATAGTACCTATTTCAAAAAGACTGGTAATTTCCATCAAATATTTTAATTCTATTTAAAAATTCTAGCTGTAAATTCACAGTGACACCATGCATACTGTTTACAATGAATATTGTGATTTAAAGGAGAACAACTGAATTAAAAATCTTAGGATCAAAGATCAACAGATTACGCTTGGATCTTCCCTGTCTCAGAGAGACTCCTGAAATCAGGAACATGTTGCTTTCTCCCTAGGGAGATGTCAAGGTCTGGAAAGACCTATTCAGGAACATAGGCAGCTCTCACTTGCAGACAAGTATGTAAGCCAAGCTCTTCTCTGTGCTTGCTCAAGTTCTTCCCTTTTTTTCTCAACCTTGAGCACAGATGCCCACAGAAGTTTCTCCACAGTATACCCAAGGAGACATCTACTCCCCCTCTTGTAAATGCCCAGTTCATCTGCTCTGATGAAGATTCAGCTTCATCACTGCACAGCAAATGCCAGGTTGAGAGTAGCACGAGACAAGTCACCACCCAACTGTCTGATCTGAGACTTCTTTCTGACCTAAAAGAACATCATTTTTCTGGGATGAATATACTTTTTAATTTTAAATTTTTCATTAGTCCCACACCTGTTTCATCTTTGCATGTAGCCAGTTATATTTCCTGAGTCTAAAACAGACATGCTGCAAAGTCTGTGGTGTCAACACACCACAAAACATCCAGACTTACCTAAAGAATAAAATCTCTTTGTGTTTCAATTAAAAAAAACATAGCTTTAGGCTTTAGAAATTTTCACAGAAGCAACTTGAAATGTTAAGCCCCAACTCAATATTACAGTGCCTTTGAGTGTGTCAAATTATTTATAATTTAAAGGTCCTCACAATCTCACAAGATTTGACCTTATTTTGTTTCGCATTAAGTCATTCAGACACTTCCTGCCTTGCATGGTATTAGACTATACTGAACTGTCAAATCTTTTATATTCATGCTTTCCACTCTGCTTTATTCCAAGAAATGCTTAATCATGTTATGACAGGCTTGTGACCATTAATGTGATGAGGAAAAAAGGAGAAATAATTCATCTGCTAACAGGAGAGAATAGCACAGAAGAATAACTGAAAACTAAGTAAAGAAATCTGTAACAAAATGAATAAAAATGAACATAACTTCTTGGAAAGTTAGACATGAAGAACAATTTCTTATTCTGAAATTTTCTTGTTTCAACATTTCATTACTCTGTGGCTGTCTGAACAATTGCTTAGAAACCATATTTTGTTATGGGTAACTTGGCTCTTGGCTCTTATATAAATTATTATAATTTTATTCCAGACATAAGCATTTAATATAACAAATTAAACTATTCCAAAAGTGTATTCATCCAAATATAATGAAAATTATTTGCTATTTATACTTTTGCCATCAACTTTAAAAGAGTTACAATGGCTTTTTAAAGTTTTATGGCTGTCTTTAAACAGATGCCATTGGTGAACTCTTACATTAATTGTGATTCTTATTCAGTCTTTTAAGGTGAACTTTTCAATATAGGTCCATACCAAAATTTACAATTGTCAACAAACTCTGCAGATTAGAGACTGGTGGAGTAGCAAATAATGAGAAAGATCCTTGCCCTTACAGAAGGATCTCAACTGCTTGGCAAAGTGGCTACAATGCACCAAAATATGACAGTGTGGAATGAAGATCCCATCTACTTGATAGCAGCACAGGATCCAGGAACGGTATTTGGGAGTTGTACAAGCAAAGTAGATAAGCCGGGAGACAGACAGGGAGAAGCAGACAGACTCAGCTCTGTGGTCTGAGGTTGGTATCTCCCAGCAAATGCTAAGAGCTTCGACATAAATTTTCAAATTGCAGCCTGCAAGATGAGATACTAGAGGACTATATGCTAAGACCTAGCAGAAAGAGATTAGAAGATGCCTAGATGAAAGGTTCAATAGTACAATAAATTTTTGTCCTCAGCATCTGCAGAATATTAAACCAATTGTTTCTAATAAAATCTTGTACCTCACCTGGATAGAAGTCTTCTCAGGTTTTATCCTAGTCTTTTACACCTTCACAGGGGCATTGAGGATCAATGACCCTTGGTAAATATTTTTGCACTGAGTTATCTCAGATGTAACACTGATGCCACTCAGAATTCCAATGGAGACATAAATATGGAATTCAGACTGAAACAGCATTGCTGGAGTTACAATACAAATTAGTTTGGCCCTATTTGAACTTCATCTTTATATATGGGATAAACAACCAAGAAGAGTCCCAGGAACATAATCCAGGTTGATGTTCTTTTGGTAAAATTACAGTCTGCGACCTTATAGTTGCTTTATGGCTACCAATCAGAAGACCAATAACACCAAGTGTCCCTTGTCATTGATCAACTTTAACTACTAACATGGTAAACTCTTCACTGAAAGTAAGATTACAGAACTCTTATAAGAAGGGTTCCAGAACATATGGGCCTAAAACCTGAGTATTGTCCTAGAAATAATTTTAAAGTGTTTTCAGCTATCATACTCCTATCACTACCCTGGATTAGCCAGAAGGTTGTCCCAGGAGATGACTGGAAGGGATAGATGCATATGCAACGCTGGCACAAAGTAAGCAGGTTACTTACCTTCTGAGCAAGGTTCAGGCAAAGATCCTCCAGTTGGGTTTCATCTCATGGAGCCTGAGATGATAGCTGCAGCACAGATGTCCATCTCTGACCTGCATGCTCTTTCTCTACAGTCCTTCCAGGACAAGATTACTCTGACCACATGAAATGGCTGCTTGACTCACACCACAGAAATGCTTACTTCTCATTTCTGACTGCAAGGGAAGCTGATGGTGATGGGTAAACACCATGTATGTGTAGTGTAAATGGCTGTATTTGATTAGATGAATCCCATGTCTTGTGAACTTTAGGTTTATTCTTTTAGATTTGTCTTTAAACATGGTCCCAGGGCCAGAGGAATGCAAAGGTCATCAACACAAAAGAACACAGGGAAGGCAGACTAATTCTGAAACAGCCCTATAAATAATTACCCCAGCCATACCTGCTTCTGTTGAGGAGCAGTATTTTCCCACTGAACTTTCCTAACAGAAAATGTGACAGATTCTATCCTGGCTCCCCTGTGCTAGCAAATTTGGCTTGCACTCAGGTGTCTCTGTTTCCACATCAAAGAATAATGATGATATTTTTTAAAATGCAAACAAATGTTCACAGTCATATGTAGCATGGGCCCAAGAAGCCAAGTATTTTGTACTCTCACCCTGTGACCTTCAGTGAAAACAAAAATTCTCACCACCTTGCAACAGATGCCAACCAGCTCAGCAATAACCACACCATTTTTATTACATTATTATTTTAAACCCAGAGCAGGGTCTAGTAAAAAATGAAATTTTGTTCAGAAATGTTTAAGCTGCAAGTGGGGGTTTATTTTTAAAAACAATAAAAATATAAATGAACTGAGGATGTAAGGTATAAGGCACAATGCCCATGTCTTAGCAAAGGGAACAGATGACACTAAATATGTTATAGGCTGTTAGAGGAGCGTGCCAACAGCACAATGTGTTACTACACAGGAAGCCTGAGTTTAGAAGCAACAAGAGCTTGTTGAAACTGTTCAGCTGTTATGGTGTTCCACAGAAAATAGCTTTTTGACAAACCAGACCTTTTTGAAAAAACAAAACAAAACACAAAAAAACACCAGAAAAGCCTTTAATTTTAAATTTAAAATACAACAGGAATTAAAAACTGTTTATTAAACAGGAAAGAAACAGATTTTGGAGGGGAGCTACCAAAAATCAAAGGGATGAGGGAGTGTTGTGTTTATTTGTTTCCTGGCTTGAAGTCTTTTCTTGTCAGTGATGCTACAGAAACCCAAAATATTTTCATTTTTCAGCTTTTTATTTTTGACAAGTTTCTTCCCTGGCAATTTGCTTTCATCAGAATATTTTAACAGGAAAAGGTTACCTTTCAAATTGTTCTAGAAACATTCACATGGCTTCCTCCTTTCTCTAGTTACTTGATACCACAGTAGTACATAACACCTAAACCAGTAACAACTCCAAAGGAAAAATGCTGTATATTGTTTTTCTTCAAACTACTTGCAATCATGGACAATTCCACATGGAATCATAAACAAAGCAGTCTTTAATTAACTACATTTGAAATATACACTGCTCTTGGGAGCTCTGTTCAGCACAAAAAGACAAAAAAAAAGCCCAAAACCAGCATCTTCATGTTACTTTGTGAGCCTGCCTGAAGGAATGTTGAACCTTCTGCCTCTGTGTATAGATCATATTTTCTAGGTCTTACACCTCATTGTCCTATTCCAAATCCCTCCAGAGGCAGCTTGCAACACCTTTATAAAGGCTGGTAAGGATAAATTTACTTCCTCGAACTTGTTTCCCGAGCTGGTTGGACTCGAGCCACCTCTGAATGAGGAACAGGCGATGGCTGTAACACAGGCGATGCACTCACACAAGAATCGTAAGCTCAGCCATGGCGTTTGCATGGAGGCTGGCAAGAGCACAGGCCTCTCAGTTCAAGTCTGTGAAGAAATCCCCCAAAACAAGGAGTGTGGGTGGCCAAACCCAGCCCTACCCTACCACCATCCCATCCAGGGGTCACCAGCTTCTGGGGCAGCTTTGTAGGGAGGAGGGCCCTGCTGTTTACTGCTCTTTTGTCTACTCATGGTGCCCAGTCTGCCCCCCTGAGCTTCAGAAAGCCTACTGCTTGGACAAAGATATTAACTGAGCACCATTTGTAAAAATATGGGAAATGTATTTACTAACTACAGATAACTATTCATAATGATGGAGGCCATATCTGTGCATCGCTCGAATATATAATATGCTCAATTGTAATGTATATCATTTAAGATATTGCTTGGGGCAGCATGCATACATGTGTCATCTGAGATATTGGGGCATGCATGCATGTGTGTGTATGTTTATTCTTGGGGTTTTTTTATTTGAAACTTGTTTTCTACGAGTATGTTTAATTGTATGGTAGCTGTTATTCTGCCTACTGTTGAAAGGACAAAGGTACATGCAGCCGAAGAGGCAATATTTTCTGAAAATAAATGCACTAACAATCCTGATTTCATAATCCTTACAATGTGAAAAATGGTAAGTACTTCATGGCCTAAGTGTAGGTGACAGAAAATTAATATATACAAATAGGGAGGGTGCAACTAGAGGCAGTGTACCTAGTTAATACTTAAACTGAATCAGCAAAAACAAGATACAAGAAAAACATTCTGGCCTTCTGCATTCCCAGAATGGTCACGCTACACCTGTAATAAGATACTGCACTATCACTTTTTTTTTCTCAGTGAACAGTAGTGTTCATTGTTTCAGGAATAAAAGAAGCAGAGTCGATAAGAAAATCTTACTTTTTTTAATGTATTTTAATAGATTAGCCATATTTTTTTGAAAAACCATGAAAAAGAACCTTTTCTGATGAAGAAGTTGTAAAATGATTTGCAAGAATTTCCTCAAAGACAATTTAGAAAAAAAAAATTAAAAATTCAATGTTTGCTGTCTCTGATTAAGTTACTGTTTCTAGAGGCAGCATTTTCAAGATTAAAATGAAAAATGCCATTTGGAGCCCCAACCATGACAGTGATATGATCCCATTATTGTAGCTTGGCTGCCCCACTCAGAGCTCTAAATCACCAGTGTGTAGATTTCCCGCAGAATGCTAAATGATAAGGAGCATTAAGGAAAGAGGTTGTCAGTTTGAAGTCAGTTGCCTGTTGTTCCACAATCAGTTGCTTGAACATCTGCAGTATCCTTTTAACTGGGCCTAGGGCTTCCTTGCAATCCTTCCACCAAGAAAGTATCATCCCTTTATTCTGTTAAGTCTACAGGCTTTAAAATTGCCCCCATACTTAGGATACCTCCTCCATGGTTGAGGGATGCCAGGCAGCCACAGCTCCTCTGCTGTTCTTGAGACAATTGGCAAGTCCCTTCCGTGGAAGGATTCGAATCACAGACTTTTTCAATATAATAGGATTACAGGATTTTTTTAGTGTCCTTCTGTGATTCTATCAGGCATTAGGTGGAGATACAGCTAAAAACTGACTGAGCTTTTAAGTTGGGAATGTAGAGCTCTGAATTCTCACAAATATACTTACTGCATATTTATAAGATAGCTTTAAAGAAGTGAGTCAACAAAATCTATCCGCAGTGTGTTTATTATGATGGGCTGATTTTAAAAAAATGGGCTGAGACACAACCTGAGGACTAGAAAGCATATTGTACAGAAATGAATAGGTCAGTTTAGACAAGTAGATACAAGGTGCATTTGTGGTGATTTCCTTCTGTTTGGGCCCAGGCAGGTTTTCTTTCCACAAAGAGGCATATATTCTTTTATTCTCTGCTTCATTTAAGTAGTTGTGAACCCAACTTGTCCTTAGTATTGTATGACAGCCTGCTGAGGAAATGGCCCCAAAATAATGAGGGATGGGATTCAGCAAAATATTGTTCATATTTATACTGCCATACAGATCTACACAAAGGCTCTGCAATAGCAGCAGCATTCTGCTGAATTACTGATTTTCTTCTATGTAGACCCCGCAGAGGCACAATAACAAGAGAAAAATAATAAAGAAGCCATTTAAAGATTTGTGACCGTGCTTGGTATGAATGTTTCTGTAAATGAGGCAGACCATGAGAACATAATGTGTCCATATGGTGCTGCATTTCATCCACTCAGAGAAAAATAATTCATGAAGAGAGCATTTCAAATCTATTAAAATATTGCCACTTTCTCTTCCACTAGCTTCAGTTAAGAATAGCAAGAAAGGTTAAAGATTTAATGGATTTAGAGATTGAACTTGCTGTCCTTTTCAGGCCCTCCTGAACAGAGCCGAAGGCCATTGCTCGTGCTGTGTATTACCACTGTCTAAATAAGCTTCCCACATTTTGTCTGACTTTTCGATAAACAAAGGCTTTCAGTCCTTAAGGCTCTGTATCCAAAACACAAAAACATTGTGTTATTTTCTAGTTTTCAATTACAAAAATATACCCTGATTTATTCCCTTCTTCAGCCTGGGGAATTCAGTTTTTAGAAGCTGCATTTCCAGATCTTGCAGAACTGGGAAAATGTCTCAGGAATACCCTTGCTCTGAACATAGGTGTTCTTCCATCTCACACCAAAGCATGGGATTCAACTGAAACGTGAAATTTTCAAATTTTGAAAAAAAAATCAGCATATTCAGGACTCTGAAATGTTCTGATCTGAAACCTAAATCTGGATATCACCTCAGTGATTTCTGGCTCCACAGGAGGCAACAGAGTGCTGTCACATTATCTGTGGGATAATGTGAAAAGGCACATAGCATCCTCATCAGACCCTTTCTCAAGGCAGACTTTGCTGGACTTTCAAATTCATGACAATTCTATCTGGAGCAAATCCCAAGAACAGAAACCTTCCTGTAATTCACTGAAAATGCATTAAAGAAGACATGCATCTGTAAAGCATTTAGGTTTTACAAATTGGCATTTTGCAACAAAGACGTGCTTTGTCAGGAAATTCCTGGCCAGCTCTAATCAGAAATGCATCTGTGAACAAAACGTTTTGTCAGATCTATGGGCAAGATGGATTTAGCCAAGGAACGAAAGGGACTTGACACTCTGATCAGCGATCCAGAAGATCAAAGGACATGGGAAATCAGAAGAGGATGGAATCAACCAACAAAATTGCTTACTTGCAATTAAACTAATTTAACATCACATCTGATGAGACTCTCTACAAAGCACAGTGTTTACCAGTGTGGTAACAGTTCTGGACAAAAGGGGCTGTTGTACTGGGGGCAGAGGAATCCTACACAAGCACAGTCACAGCGCACATCTTGAAATACACCCTATGCAGACCAGAGGCAATGGGGAGAAAGTAGGGATTGTAATCCCTCCTTTTCCACTAGCAATTCAACGCTTAATTACCTCTCATGCATTACCTCAATGCATGAGAATATTTATCCTCAGCAAATTTAAATTTGCTTACAAAGACAGTTTCAAAACAAAACCAAATGAATAGGACCCTATGGGTCCTATTCATCAGCCACAGTTCAGTTGGACAGTAAATTTAATTACTCAAAAGTAATGTTGTTTACATTAAGTCTCTGCATCAGCCTCCAGAAAAAATAGAAAATAGAAAACTGATGTCCCCAGGGCATTATTTACAGGAGAGCACAATGTCAACAGGCAATAGTTCAATTCCTCCTCTGAGCAAGAGGATTTAGAACCACATTTCCTGTTTTTCCAGCCACTAAACAATTGACATTTCTGGCATAAGACTGAAGATGTGGTTTCAAAACCGCAAAAGCAGAGAAGGAACTGAACTTGGTGAACAGGGAAGGGGGCCACCTGGCTAGGTGACTGGCTGGGTGAGTGCTCTGCTAAAGCAAGTTACTATACAACAGAGAGCATGTTGGCCTTTCCAGTGGCATCCCAGCTCTGAGGCTTCAGCCACCTTCTCAACAAACAAGGCTCCAAAACCACTATCTTCCCCAGCACTCCCCCTGCCCACCACACACCACCAGCTCCATGGTCCCTGCTTTTGCCCAGCACCACTCAGCTCCCTTTGCCTGAGCCCAAGCCACCACCCAGCAGCCGGTTACAACAGTTTCTCTACCTGGAGATAAATCCCTTTATGGAGGTAATTACATGAGCCACAGGATAAACTTTTCCACCCACATGTTTTTTCAGTTGCCAGAAACTACTTGACTAAACTGATTTAAATCAGTAACCCTGACATAAATTTATAGGCTAAAGAATACAAGCCTAAAATTCTTCCCATCCCACCAGTGGTGTGAGACATGGATTATATCAACTGAATATTAGACTTACTAGGTAGGCAGGGGGGAGAGAATAAAACTTCAAGAGAAAATAGTCCTTGTTTAAAACACACACTTAAATATTTTCCCACATGGAACATCTGATGCACTGGCACTGCTGACACATCTGCAAATTAAAAATGGTTTCTTAAAAAAAAAACATTATGTAAATGTGGCACTCTCTATTTGAATTTAGCATTCAAACAGTTATCAGTTGTTAAGAAGACTTGAGGGAACATACAGAAACAGGGAGGTAGTGTGCGTTTTTCCTGCTCTTTTTCCAAGCCTTCAGAAAGACACAATGTCCTTCACTACAAGCTCTGTAGCTGGAAAGTCCAGTACCTGACGTGCAAGGAGTAGTTTACTTTACAGTCTACTATTTAACAATTCTGGCACTCTGGGATCTTCTGGATCTCAATATTCACAGGTACCAAGTCTCTGGTTTGTCACCTCTGGAACAAAGGGAGCTTTGTACTGAACTGGGTATGAATAATTGCAATATGTGGTGTGTAGTAACTGGTAGCGGCAGAGCCTGTGCCATCTGGAATAGCAGAGATTTACACAAGCTTTTTGTGGAAGCAGAATGAAGGGAAAATCTCACTGTAGGAATAAAGCTGAATCTGCAGAGGCACGCAGGATTCAGATAAGCTTTGCAAGAGAAATGTTGGCTGATGGAAATGACCGACTCTGGGGGACAGACAGTAAAATCAATTATTCACATCTCCTGTGTTGCTACTACCCACACAGCTACCAGCAGACTTGGAAAACCAAGAAGGTTTGAGCTTGATTTTAACACATTCATATGGACTACCTTTATCTGTCTCTGGGTAGAAAAACTTTAAAAAGAAAAATCACTGTTCCATTTTCAAAAATAGACTTACAATTAATGCTTAAATCCTGTCAACACACCTTCTCTTCATGGACCGTTTCCACTTATTGCACCTCCTTTCATCAACATTGCAGCTCCTTTAACCCATATAAATGTCACTTGGGCCAACAACAATTTGGGGAATCAATATGTTAACAGCTCTTTAATTCTGTTTGATTCCTTATATGTATTTAATATCAAGCTACAGACCCTTCTTTGACTGCAAGGGTTTGGTTACTCTCCTGTTTATTTTACCTCCACCCTGGCCAGACACTGGGCATTGATAGTGAGCTTAAAATGAAAAATTGATAGAGACTCATCTCTTCTGCTCCTGTCAGCTATGCCTCTCTCCCTGTTATTCTTGTTCCTATTAACACCTGCCATCTAGCCACCTCCTAGAGGAGTGCAGCTCTCCTGGGGACTGATAAAAGCAAGGCAAGATATAAAAGGGATGAGAATTTCTGGAGCAGATCTCTAACAGAAAGAACAGGCCAAGAACAGGTATCAAGACACCAAAGATGAACCCACCACACTTAAAATAACGTTCCCTGGCAGAGAGGAAACAAGAATAAAGAAAGGGAGGAGAGAGGGTGGAAGATACAGTACAGGCAGCTGCCAGCCACTTCTCTCACTGCAGCACCCTGTGGCTCCAAAGGAAAAGCCACAAGAAGTGAACATGCACATCACCAGCATTGCAGAGGGAAGGAAAACTATGTAGGACAATATCAAGCAGAGATGCTATGTCTCCCTGGAAAGTCTGTAGCTGAAAAATAGCATGCGGGTGTTTCTCAGTTCAGCACAGTGTGGCCTCTCGTGTTACCTGTAAAGGATTGCTGCATTGAGAAACAGCTGAGAGAATTGGTGCCTGCTTGCTTCATCTGTCACAGATCACCGAAGGATGCCAAGCTGTGAACAAGCTGGCTCCCAATACATGTGGTCTGGAAAGAGGCATGCTTCTGCTGCCAGCACATTGTGAAGAAACACATCACCTGAGAAGGGACTGAGGGACCACGCACTTGGTGCTGCCAAGCTGGGGTAGCCCTCCCTGCAGCCACACCTCCGGCCACAGCAGCCGTGCCAGCCAGCGCTGCACCCAGGGACACACCAGTGAAGACCAAGGAAGAGCAGGTGGTGCCATCTGGGGGTGAGGGGAACTCCGGCATCGGCAGCTGGGGGTGTGTGCCCACACACCACAGCCAGCCCCGCAACCAACACTTGCAAACAAACCTGTTGCCTCTCATGCACACGTAAAGAGAAGCCAATGCTGATGACATTTGCTTATTCACAGCTGGGAGAGCTTAATCAAAAGACAACAAGAAATGCTGTTTGGTTTTGCTTTTTATTCCTTTCAGTGCCATTCCACTTACTTTAAAAATAGATGTCATAGCAAAGATTTGTATTTAATGCTTTGCTTGTCATAGAGGGAAGAAGAAGTTTGTTGCTGAGAATTAAGAAAATCTGGGAGTGAGAAGGGGGATTTATCCAGGGATAAGGACTTTTAAGACTAGATTCATCTTCAACTCATTTAACCAGAAATTAATGCATTACTTTGTGCTTCCTCTGTGCACAGATCATTCCACACACCAGATCTTTTCCTGCATGACTGCAGGAAAGGGTGAAATCAGTCTCTAGAGGAAACCAGGTGAAGGAGAAGGAAAGAGTCTAGTTAAATGTGTCTTTAGGCAATTTTCGCAGTGGAACTGTTTCAGTAGAAGGACATTATTGTATTCCTCCTGTACAATAACTGGGAGCCATTACTTACCATTGGCTTGCTGCTAATGTATGCACATGTAGCACTGTTAGTAAAGTAACAGTAATGTTAAGCAAGCTGCTAATAAATGCATACATTTTTAATTTCTGTTATGCACTGAAGACCCACTCCAGTTTTTTTGTTCTCCCTTGAGACTAATTATGACAATGCCTGTAACACAGTATGTCTCATCCAAAAAAAGGGCTCAGGCACCCTGATTTACTTAGGGGAAGACCACTGAGAACGTGATATTGCTCACTTTCCTGCACTTACATCTTTCTACTTCTTTCCTCTCACCTGCATTTTGGCAAACTTTTCCCTGCTTTGGATTTCATCTCAGCTGCACACTGATGAGAAAATATTTCACTCACTCTGTGTTCATTTTGGAGGCAATTTCCTTGCATTACACTGCTAGTTTCATCCACATTTTCGAGAACATGGTGTGGAGCAGATTACCCAGAAATCTCCAGCTCTTGCCTTGGGCAAGACTGGCCATGTTTGTCACAGCCTACCTGCGAAGTCCAGATAAGCCTCTCCTCACTGTTCAGAACAGCACATTTCCTCAGGAACACTAATGCCTGGTGACAGTTCACCTGTGGTCTATTTCAGACAATTCTGCCTTAAAATATATTTCCCACAGGCCTTGTTTTGACTTGTACATGCAGATTGCTACTGAGCAAATGCTCTCTGCCAGTGCAATACCCTGAAACACATACTGCAAGCAATAAAGGAGTTATGGAAGGCTTCAAAATAGAAGCTTTGGGGGAAAAAAAATGAAAAATGCAGGCTTTATAGAACCCATGAAGAATATCTTTTTTAATTAGCTACCCTAAACCCCAGATGCTGACTGGGAAGCCTGTGAGCTCCCTGGTCTGGCTTCCACAGTCTCACAAACAGAATATCTACCAAGCAGGTAGTGTTGTAACTTATTCTCTTGCTCTGTCTGCAGGATTGTGGCTAATTTTATTTTAGTATGATTCTAGGCTAGTTTAATAGACAATTTGCACCTACAAAAATATGTCTAAAAGAGCTCAAAGTGGCTAGTGTTCATGAAGGATGGGAAAAAGCTACAGTGTCGTAGTTTTATTCCACTCCTCAGGAGTAACACTGAGTGTGACAAGGTGAAGAGTTTAATGGGAGAATTGCCCCTTACCTCTATTTAAAAAACAACCAAATGTCAGGCACATTTTGGGTTGTTTTGATTTTTATTATGGACTATTTGAACCAAGTTGCTGATTCCTCCCTTCTGCTCATCTAAATAAATAAATAAATAAATAAAGTTGCAATACTATATTAAAAACTACCACAAACTGGGTCACTTACTGAACAGCAAGGGAAAAAATGCACCTTGTTCCCTAAGGGTAATGCATAGTTACGTGACCTGCTTTGCTTGGATAGCTTTGTCTGTGCCATCTGGAAGACTTTTATCTTCATACATCCCTCCTGCTGCAATGGGAATAAAAGCAACTCAGTGGCACAGAGTCAGAATCCAAAGTGGAGACAGGCAAAGCACAGCCTAAAGCAACTTCACCTCTGTTTCCCTTATGACTCTGTGAAGTGCAGTCATCAAAGCAGTGCTAATACAACCACCCAACTCAAGGTGTATGGTGTACAGCTCTGCTCATGTGAATGCTCTGTGCTCTGAGACCACACAAGGACATGTCATCCAAGGACCTGAAAGAAATTAACCTAGGGAAAAGATCCCAGCTAGTTCTGCTTGTCTTCCTGCACACTTGCATCACCTGAAAACTCAGCTCCCTGCAGAGATTGAACTCGGGCTGTGGTTTTCTGCCTTGGGGCTTTTTCCTGTGGAAAGGCAGTTCTAAACAGAAACGCCAATGTTGTGGGACAGGACTGCTCACAGAATCAGCCCTGGCTGCCTCCAGTCTCTGGTTTCTCCTGGCCACATCCAGCCCCCTTGGAGGGAGAGGGGATCTCCCCCATCTCCTGGGGCAGGGCCGCCTCCCAGGAGGGAAAAACAGAGGAAGCCAAGCCCCAGCCAGCCAGCTGGGGGAAAGGAGCTGCTGCCAGCAGCTCAGAGGATGTGAAGGCAGAAGAGACACTCCCCTTGCACCCAAAGGCTGTGGCTCCCCATCATCTGTCACTGCCACAGTGCCCGCAGACATCACCAGTGTCCCCCTTCCTCCAGGCACTCTGCTCCCACCAGGGAAAAGAGCATGAAAGAATTTAAACAGTACAGTGCTGAGTACCCCAGGGCAGATGAACACCAAAGCAAGAAAAAACAGGGAGTTTCCCCACTCTCGGGAAAAATTCAGCCTCTCATTGGAGAATTAAGGCCAAGAGTAAGACTAGGGCTGGGAGTAAGGAGAGGAGATTTGGACACAGCCAGTGAAGCACAGAGAAGTGAGTAAAACCACACTGACACTAAATCTTCCTTCAGTTAAAAGTTTCCCTTGCCCAGCAAATGCCTCCAAGCCCCAGGGAACAGGTGCAAGTGAGTGGATCCTGGCCACTGCACTGTCCTGCAGAAAGTGGAGAGGTCCCAATAACAATGTGTCTCTTGCTGGAGTGACAGTGCCCCGCAGTGGTGGGACAGCACTGCTATTTCTAATGTACATCCACTTCAAACTGCATCTGCCCTCTGCTTCTGGTGGAACTTAGAGCAGCCCTGTGGATGCTGTACCAACCTGGGCATCATCAGAGCACAGCTCACAAATCTCCCACAGGTGAAGTGGCTTGCTGCCCTGGCAAATTCTCATTGCTTTTCAAGATTAAACTCTGAGTCTCACTGTAGTCTTTCCTTGGGGATTTGGCTTAGCTCCCAGTCAGATTATGGTCTCTTATCAGCAGCTCAGCCTCCAAGAATTGCATGGTTCTGACTAGTTCGAGGTTGCAGATTCAAAGTCTCCATTTCCACCTTATTTCTCTGTTCTCGTTTTTCTGTTTATTTTTCATGTGAAGTAAACGATTCCTCGCATTTCCATAATGCAGTTTCATATGTAGGCTCTTCTCCACCAGTTAGCTGGACAGTATTGAATGCTCCATGCTTCAAAATCAGTGGCAGCCAGAAATAAAACTACCTCCTGACTATTTGGCTTGTGTTAAGACTTAGGCACAGAAAACACCAGTGGTTGAATCTTCTCCAGTTATAAATCTTCCCCTCCATATTTCCAGGAGCCTTTAACTGCCACGTCTTCAGCATTTTTTACCTCTTCATGTTTTCTCCTTTAGTTTCCTTCCCAATTTCAGGAATTCAGCAGCCTCCCAAATCTGAAAGACTTTTATCAGTCAACCTCAGGGCCTCATGTAATGTAAAGAGCAACCACAGCCAGTGCCAGATACTACTGTACCTTAATGGTGAGTTCCCTATAGCCTGCAAGCCATGGGCACCCAGGCTCTGGAGCCAAAAGACTTCAGACATGAATCACTTGTGTTCCTTGCCAACCCATCTGGGACTTGCACACGCACACATGCACTAACATCTTGAAACCAGCATTTCAGATCTCAGAAGTGATGCATC
This sequence comes from Aegotheles bennettii, assembly GCA_013398125.1. Classification (NCBI taxonomy): domain Eukaryota; kingdom Metazoa; phylum Chordata; class Aves; order Caprimulgiformes; family Aegothelidae; genus Aegotheles; species Aegotheles bennettii. The sequence continues at coordinate 129,977 of VZRW01006732.1, forward strand.
TCCGGACTCCCAGAAACCTCCTCAGTGAAGCACAGAACTGAGAAGCTCCAGGGCATCTGACAGTTCTCGGCTCTTGGCTCCCACCATGGCACTAGGCATCAGTGGCCTGGGGACTGAGTCATTTCCAAGCAGCTCTTACCAAAATCCAACAGGTTTCTGCTAGAAGCTGTCCAGTTTACATGACAATTTCTTTCTGATGGAACAACCATCTCTCAGAGAAGGGTTGACTTTGGTCAGTTGGGAAAATGCTGCACTGGAGATTTGGTTACTAGATCTCTTTCTAACCAGTAGCTCTTCCTTTCGTGCTCTGTTCTCACTGCCTCCTGACTCTGTCACATATGTTTGCCTTTAGCATCCAAAGTCCCCTCTAATAATAGACAAAATAGGCTCTCAATGGCCCAGCAGATTGCTGGACATCACACTGGCCCAAACAGCCAACTTCTGCTTTTTATTTCTACTGTATCTATAGCTTTCCTGCTTCAGAGAGGAGTTCAGAGTCCGTGGGCTGTCAAGAGTGTGAGATAGCACAGGGATTTCTCCACCTACAGCCCACTCAGACCCAGCTAATTCCTCCAGGCCTCCTGGCATCTGTTGTGATTTTACCAGCTTCTCTTACCACTGACCTGAAATGACCACTGATGTTCCCAACCCTACTCAGTGTCTTCAAATCCCAGTGATTTTGCTGCATAAAATCCATCCTACTGTCACAGCAAGGTTGGGTTTTGCCTGTACTTCTGTCAATCCAATATAAGTAATTTCTTTCAAGATTTCAGTGGCACAGCAGCCATGTGGATGTATCATAGTGGATGGTGCATCTGTATGTCCATTATTAAACTTTCATATAACACCCCAGATACCCTCCCACAAAACATTAGGGTAGGATGTTCTCCAGAACAATATATTAGCCGCGGCACTTATATCAGATCTTTTTCCATTTTTTTTCAGGTCCATCTGTGACTTGGAGCTGAAATGTAATAAATAACATTATAATGTTACTGAAAGAGCCAAGTACTGCACATACATGCACAGTTCTGCCTGAACACGCTACAGCACAGAGACCTCACAGCACACAGCACAGAGTCACTCAGTGGGCACATATCAGGTTAGATCTGCAGCTCTCACATGAAGCCGAACACATTTGGTCTCAGCCATAGTGCTCTTAGGATGGGGAGCTCACAGCCTGACCTCCTCAAGCCCGTACATGTAGACACTGCTAAATATAAAGCAATATTGACTAATTCAACATTCACAATATGTGATACCAAACAGCTCATAAAGGTGCTGAGCACTTTGAAGTCAAAGTGACCCTCACTCAGTTTGAGAAATGCACTTCCTTACCCTCATGAGTCTCTTTCATTGTTTTTAACTAAGACCTACAATAATTACTAACTAGAAATCCTATAGGATATGCTGGGATAAAAATTCACCAGTTTTTTTGTGCTTCTTGTGCCACCCACTGGAACAGGCTGAAAACCGATGTGAAAAGAAAACATTCAGGAGATTTCATACCCATAATGTTTTAAAATGTTTCATGAATTAAAACAACAACAGCTTGCAATATGCTTCAACAGGTTTAGTCAGTTCTCACTAATTCAGAATGTCTGAAAAGAAGAACTCAAGTCTGCAAGTGTCCTGATCAAATGCCTGCCAGCCACTAAAACTGTCTTCCAGGAGAAAGGCAAACACCGTTCAATGATATATTTGTATTGATGAATTCTTCAGACACTCATGATATTGTACATGGCACAGAACATATCTCATTTAACATAATCCATCCATCTCCAGTTACTGGCAGGTGAGAAAGCTAAACTGAAGTAGGTTTGGAGATGATGTTAATCTTATTTGAGGAAGGAGGAGCTTAACAGACCAAGAAACTGCAAGAACCCAGCCTGTTTAGTCAGGCAAAACAAAACCTAAGTAAGAATATTTCTCTCTCCAAACACCTCATGGGCATATATTCCAAGGGAGTACAGCCTCTAGGACAGTGTTCACAGTGATTAATAAGTGATTATAAAGTTAACCAGGAATTAATTTAAGTTGAACACTCAGGGAAGTTTAATAGCATCAAAGCAGTGAGCAAAGCCCTCCAGAAGGATAGATAATGGCAGCCAAATTTACTATTTTTTGTAAAAAAAGAGCTTGAACCATTTCTAAAAGCCATTGTATTATGGGACTGTTTGCAATAGCAAGGCCTCAGACAAAGGGACACAGCCTCACATTTCTGTATTTTTACTGAGGAGGTATATCCATCTTCTAGAAAGAGTGCAAACAACAAGAAGAGCTCAGTCTCATAGCATCGTTAGGAAAAGAGCATTTGGGTCTGGGTTATTTTTTTACATTAAAAATGAAGATGGGACACAATACAACAAAACCTGCACTTGAGACTCTCTTTAGTGCCAGCCTCAAAGGGCCATTTTTTGTAACTAACTATTTAAAGTACCCACCAGGTTTCCAGCACAATTTTATTTGACCTTTTAATGAAAGAGTAATATGTATAAGACAAATTATTTCAGCTGGTCACCTGGGTGACTGCTTAAAGCAGCCCTCTATATAACCTAACCAGCCCATTGTCCACAGAGTGACGTTAAGCTTTGTCTTCCATAAATGTATGCCTCAAGTGCATTTTCTGATTTTGAAGGTTTTTTGCCCAGGGTGATTGCATAGAGTTTTTAGTGGACGCACAAGGTAAGATGCTTCAAATACCTAATAAGGAAACCAAGTATTCCCAGAAATTAAAAGAAAATAATAATAAGGTTACTGATTGCTGAATATATACATCTTCTTCTATCTATAGAAAATATAAGAAACTGCATAAAGTTCATTATTTTCCAAAGACAACATATCAGATACTGCTGGAAACCAGAGTTGTGTCCTTCCTGTTATGCAAAATGATTAGGACTAATAAATCTTTTTCTAATTAATTCTGTAATACAATCAAGGAGGGCTTTATGTGTGTGCATGTGTTTATTATGACACATGAACACAGTAAGACTTCATAATAAAAAAAGTCGAAGAAGCCATAGATTCCCTTGTGCCAGAAACAGTGCTGCCAGAAACCCTGTTGCCAGAAACCCCCTACTCAAGGTGCATAAGACTGAACTGCAGGGCTTCCAGTGCCATCCCAGCCACAGATGCTCTCACTCCAACACAGAAGTTGCAAACCGAAGGCCACTGGTATCCAGCAGAGCCTTTCCATTCATTTCTCACAAGCCAAAGAGGTATGTACTACAGGAATCATTAAGCTGCAGTTAGAGGCTCATGACTGCAGAAAACAAAACTGCCACAGGAGCTAAACTTATCTTTAAAATAATGACTGACCACACATCACTTTCCAAATTAAAAGATTATTTTTTCATCTGCATTTTCCCCAAGAGAGTTCTCTGAGTGTATTTGTGTATCCACCATCAGATAGAGCCAATCTCTGTGACCAGAAAGTATTTCCACTTTATAAATGCTTGACAACAACCATAAACTTTAGCAACATGGACCATCCAGATTTACTGACTGTAATTAAACTTCAGGGCAAGTGCTCCAGCACATTTGTCATGATCCTCCATCATCCAGATGAAGGGCCACACTGGCTGAACAGGATTGAGGCTTTGTCTATTTTAGCTTGCAGAGTCCCACAAATATCTGAGGATCAAATAAATGGTACTGAGGACCTAATATCCACACTGCATGTGTTTATGAGAGGATTCATTTGGACAAGCATCAGTGTAGTCATGTGGACTGAGAACTCCTAAGCAGGCAGAGATCATGTCTATGGCAGTAGAAACCAGGAACCTGCGTCCTGGAACTGCTCCAAGGGGCAAACCACAGCACAGCAAGACAAATTTAGGAGATTTGCCTTAGAAATGCTCTGCTAATCCAAAATGAAATGCTAACATAAGCCCACTCTGAGGCTCTTTCCTCTCTCCCCTCTGTCTTGTGCTCACCCTCAGAGTAACAGAACTGTTCTTGTTGTATAAATTTATTCATTAGCAGCAGTAAATTTCACTGGCTGAAATGAAAGCCTGGTTGTATACACACCAATCCACCTCCACATGAATGTTTGTCTTCTGAGCTTGAGTTGTTTAAAGTATTGATCCCTACAATGGAAAACAGGGAAAACCTAGAGGGATCAGAATCTTAAAGTCCTTGTTGCACCATAGGTCTGTCTCCGAGAGTTGATCTTAAGCAGGATTAATTTCATTTAACACCTAGCCATGCAACTGCTGCCAAATTAGGTAGGCATGGATATGAATTCAACTGAAGAAAATGTGGGAGCACACTCTACATGTGACTCACCTATCATGCATAATTAGAGGTATTAGGCTAATAAATGTTATTTTGAAATACGTAAAATATCTGTAAAAACATTTTTAAAACCTTCAGCTGAGAATGGTTATAAAAAAAAATAATAGGAGGAGGGGAAAAGACTCTATTGTTCATTTCAAGCTCCTGGGAAAAGAAAAAATCAATTCATTCACCTCAATCTGTTTTCAGCCTATTTGTTTCAGTACCTCAGGTCAGCAACCTCTCTTCCTCGGCAGTGAGTACAGAAGATTCCTCAGCAGCTCTCCCGATAAAAGGCTGCCCTGCACAATGCCGAAGTTCGGTCAACTCCCACATGCGATGGTGCAATCATGCAATAGTCTCTCTTTTTCTTCAAATGCGCAGGATCTTGTGCTGCTGAGCCCAAGCACAGGTGCCAGTGCCTCAAGAAGAAGAAAAAGCATATAACATTTTGCCTCAAATAGCCTAGAACATGGGATTATTGTTATTATTATTATTATTATTTCATTCAACCCTAGCTGCCAATTAAAAGGAATTGCAGAAACAGCTTAGTAATAATTTAAGGAATACAATTACATTGCTCAAGTTTTCTTTAAGAGGATCCAACAAGACCTTTTGAAAATGCTATAGGGACTATCAAAGACAATATATTTAAAATTAATTTCAGCAGAGCTCAGGGCCAGGAAACTGCAGGTTTACATTGAGTGGCTTGAAAAGACAGAGAGCCTTGCCAGGAGGGAGACCCTGAGTTCACCTACCAACACATGCACCTGCCAAGAATAATAGAAATAATAATAAAAATAAAAATGCAAAAACATGAAAGTTAGCACTGTGTTGACAGGGCTTCAGTAAAATTTCAAACAGAGGGGCTCTATCACTAAGCCTTCCCACTGAGCAACATTTATAGTTATTACTTTCTAGCTGCTGGCAGCAAGCCTTCATACACGTTTTGAGAATACATCCAATATAGGAAGTGGCCTGTTGTTTTCTCTTTCTTCCAGCTACATTATTGATATTTCAAGAGAGTAATTGAACTTCTCAGCACCAACTTGTTTTCTCCATGAGCTACTATCCCCTGTAGATACGCATGTTTTCAGGGCATATGCTAAAGTAACTGTAAATCCTCCGCCTAAATGGCACTTGTATTTTATCAGCCTTTGTAGGGGAAAAAATGGTATCCTAGCTGTAAAACATCTGACAGTATTTAAACTGTACTATGTTTCATCTCTTTCTCACACATACACTCTCACACATATTTCATTAAAGTCTTTCTTTAAAATAGATTTTTGTCCCAAATCTTTGTTCCCTACCCAGTCCAGCTGTTTTCCTCATTTTGCTAGGAACACATCATACCACAAGCAATGTTAATATTCAAACAGCTATTCAAGTTATTCATAATAAAGAAACTAAAATAAATTATGAAAAAAAAAGGAAAAAAGTCATGGTGGAAAGCACAGTCCAGAGGATCACAAGCAGACATGGCTCCACTCTCAAGACACAGCACCTAGCAAGTCTCTCCTGCTCTTTGAGACTCCAGTTGGTGCAGGACAGTGTTGGTGGGCTCTCTGCTAGTACAGGGTCAGTAGCTAAAGCCCGCTCCCTGTTTTGGTTTCTGCAGGCACTCAGGCTGGCACCACAGCACCTTCAAGTATGTACCCAGACAGGACAAGTGAGGGACAAAGGCCCCATCAAGTAAATATTGATACATCCACAGCTTTCTGCCCCAGCCACTATACATTTAGAGTGGAAAAGTCAAAGTAGCAGTTTCTCTACTGACAGTTAGAGAATGGGAATCCTACCCTTGGAAGCTCACATGGGAAATTAAGAGGGGAATTTCTACTGGAAAGAAAAAGTTTGAAACTTTCCAGTTAGGTCCATTTGTTACATGCCATGGCTGAGGTACAACAGGATGCAGCATCAGCATCAAGTCCTCTCTATGGACCAAGAGACCCTGACCACAGACTTGGGGATAGGGAACCCTGCCTTGCAGCAAACTGGCAGACTACAGGTGACAGAGGAATGAGACATCGTAGCAGGAATGCATGCATTGGCTGGATTACCTACACATGGCACATTATTGGATATCCACTCACAGAGCCTTCAGCCTCCATCTCTCCAGAGTCTTGGTAGCAAATAGGCTGTCACCAAAATGAAGCAGCAACAGAGCAGAGTGCTTGGCATCTTCTAGGCTGTGGCAGACTCGATAATCTGATATTTATACACTCCATGTTACCTTTGGTCCTGGCTTCCTGGAGCTTTCAGCAAAAGACAAGTGATGCCAATGCACGTTTAGATTGCTACCTGCCAATTGCACTTTTTGCTCAGGTAATTCCATTTAAGCTGTTGTGAAAGGGTTATGGTTTCCTGAACTTAGTGACAATGGATAGCAGGGAAGAAGAGAAATTTTCAGAGCTTATGATTGTTTTTCCAAGATTTAAAACTAGAAACTATGACAGGACAGTGAGTGTTTTTATGTGTGCTGTGCACATGCAGAAAGGAAAAGGCTGGTGCTATCAGATGGGAGCGGTGAAGAGGGTACATCCACACAGTGGGATGAAAATACAGTCCCAGCTGGGGGCTACATGGCAAGGAAGCGTTCAAGCTGGCCTGAGCCAAAAAGAGTCTGAGTGATCTGTGATCTAGATAGGGACAGATTAAGTGAGCAGACTGTAGTGCTGAAAAATGGAGGCAACTGCTGGAGGAGAGTTGTTGCTTTCTTAGGAAGTAGAGGAATGGTGCTCATGCATTTAGGGAAAAGGAGGATGTTGGAGCTGAGTGGGGAAGAGGAATCCTTGGGAGAAAGAGTGCAAGAAAAAGCAGATGGTAGGCAAGATCCAATAGAAAGAGGAAGGAGCTAACAAAGCAAAAATATACTGATTTTATTCCATACTGTAAAGGACCCCAAATTCTCCAGCTACAGGAGGGATACATGAAGATGGAGAGAAATTGCCTTCATTTTTCAGCACCTCACTAGCACTTCCTTCCTCCTCCCCAAGAAACGTCTTACCACCAACCACAGTGTTGTGCTCCTTCTAGTCAAGGATACAATTAAACGTCAGTGAAGAGACCACAGAAGAGGTCCTCATGCAGTCCAACCAGATACCGTAGGTCTAGCCAGTATGCAGTACGGAATCATTTTACCTAGCATGATCATTTTGAGGATTGATTAAGTGATATTTTCATGCTAGCTTCAAAACAGAAATCTGGCCTTAGGTTGCTATGTCCAAATCTATGCATTTAAATAAGTGTCATGATTTTTACAAACCACAAAGCTTGACACTTTACAGTGGATATCCCTACATCCATTTTTAGATATCTAATTAAAAAAAACCCACAAAAACAACAAAACACACACACAAAATATAATTGTTCAGAAATATTGGCCATAAAGCATAATACAAATGTTCTGTTTATCTATTAATTTTTTTGAAGGATTAATTTTGTGCTTACTTTCCATTAAGTTTTCCTAGACTGAGGCTAAGCACTTATGGAAAATAAATATTTAAAATTAAGTGCACCAAAAACATTTATAAATCTTATTTTTAATCTACACATGCAAAGGAGGAATTTGCACATCTGTCCATTACTGGAGGGACCTGGCCACATTATAGTTCAAGCAAGGAAGTCAGAAAAATAAATCTAAGAGAAAGAGATAGCAGAAACATTTTAATAACAAACACAAGAACATTCTGAACTACTCCTGGACCAAATGTGAGCAGATAATGAAGTTAAATACTTTTAATAAATTATTTGTTCTGAATTACACATTCATCTGTTGTAGAAATCTATTGTGATCAGTAATCTCCTTCCCTGAAGTAAATAAGCACCTTGCTAAGTGAGTTTCCTCTGCAGTGAAGACCTGATCTTGCACGTGCTGAAGATCATGGCAGTCAGAGGAAAACTCAGTTAAGTGTTGTAATTTACTCAACCAGTCTCTTAAGCACCTGCCAGGAAGCATAAATATAGAAAAGACAAGCAGATTTCTTGGGGGAAAGAACAAACAAATAAACAAATGCTCACAGAGAAAGTCCAAATATAAGAAGTTAGGAGTATGAAGTCACATTTCCAACCTAGACACCAAGAGCAAAGGACATGAAGACTGCCTAAATCGCCCTAAATCTTGAGGGCTGCAATCATGCAGTTCTGAAAGCTCAGCCTAGAGCCTGCCCAGACCACAAGGGGATCCCTTGCACCCTGCACTTCGTTGTTGCACACGCTTGCCATCTTCAGGAGGTCTTACCCACATGGTTGACATGCTGGAAACACACCAGGAACAAAGTGGTATATGCCAGTCAGGAGATCAGGCTTCACCAAGGGGTTGTCACCTTCTCTCTTCCATGGAAGCAGTGAGAAAAACTGAGACAAGATTTCATTTTTGTTTGCTTTAGAAAGATTAGATCTAGCTAAGCATCACCCAAAACCAGGATGGCCCTTGCTCCTCCTTCACATGCGCCTGGTGTCTGACCTACACTTGGATTATTAATTCTTCCTGGATAAAACACACTCAGGCCAGCACATCCAAGAGACCAGATCAGCAGACAGGAATATAAGACCAGGTGAGAAAAGCATATGACAGCCAAAACATCCGCTGCTGCCTAAGTGATATGTCACCACAATGCCTCATATCCATGTACTTCACCTGCTGAGTGAGCTCACAGAAGCAGAATTGAACCCTGTACACTGGGTAGGACCTCAGAAATCATCAAATGTGATGATGAGACAAAAAAGGCCAACAGCATCCTGGCTTGTATTACAAATAGTGTGGCCAGCAGGTCTAGGGAGGTGATCATCCCCCTTTACTCAGCACTGGTAAGGCTGCACCTCAAAGACTGTTTACAGTTTTGGGCCCCTCACTACAAGAAGAACATTGAGGTGCTGGAGCAGGTCCAAAGAATGGACACCATACTTGCTAAGGAAATAATACTTAAATCATATTGTAATGGCAGTTTTGGGGACCAACATGCCTCAGGAACCCATGAGCTTCCTTGTTTCTCAATAATTTCTTCTGATTAAATTTTAGAGAAAAGTAACTTTCCCTTTAAGATGCTCTGAAAGTTAATAAAACCCACTCTTAGTTCTCTCCTATATTAAAGGGGAAAAGGTATTACTGTTACATTAGCTTAAACAAGGTGTAAAGAAAAGCAGAGTCAACTCCTTGCCTTTGTGAGTGTAAGACAACTTCACACTTGAGAAGCATGAAATTAATGATTAATTAGTTCATTCACTCATTCCTTATGCAGGAAAGCAGTTACCTAAGTCCCTATATTGCACAGTGTAATGAAACAGCTCCTGCTCTAACTCAGTGCTAGAATACAGTCCCAAGGACCACTCAAGGACTCATCGCCTCCATACCTCTCCAAGGACTCTGAAACTAAGCTGCCATATTAGTATGTCTGAGAGCTGCCACTACATATGCCATTCAAACACAAGAGCTGCTACTCTATGTTGACATCAGCTGAGACTGGCAAAAGAGAAAAAGCTGAAGAAAGCCTCTTACATATGGAAAGGATATATCTATGCTGCACCTATCAAACCTGCAAAGAAAATGCTATTTGACTGTGTTGCTGTAAATCTGCCAAGATGTCGGGAAATGCCATTGGCCATTTTCATACCCAAGATCATTGGGGTAGCTGAGAACTATAATGTTTGTTTGGGAGATACTTGCAACTGCCTCCAAACAGTGTTTTTTAGAGGCTGAGAAGTGTCAGCTCACATATTTTCAAGTGTTAATTTAGGGAGCAATCTCTTCTGGAAAATAAGTTTTACTCTTCTCCATGAAAGAAGGGAACCCTGTCCTGGGATAATGACTCTAAATTCTTTTCTAAAATCCTCTTCTTCCTTTCCATCCAGCCTTTCTTCTTTTGAATCTTTCTGTGAGTATATATGTGAGCATGCAATCTGAAAAACCTCTATATGTGAAACAGGACCTTTCAGGTATGACATAATTTAGCTACTTTCAATTATTCTTAATTGGGGTGTGTTAGATGGCTTTTCTTCTGGGTAAAGATATGCTGTGTCTAGTCACAGACTTCAGTAAAAATTTTCTTGTGATGCTTTAAGGTGGGTGACTTAAAAGTTGCTTAGAACAAGCCTTCTAATGAATTTTTTAAAAGAAGTCCCACCATGTATTGATGTCAGTGTCAGAACTCTGCTATCCAGCAACCTGTACAAAGTCACCAGCTGCAGGCCCTGGATGTAAGCTGCTGTTTATTTTTACTGATAGCTCTTGGGAGTTCCTAAGGCACTAACCTCACACTGTCTCCTGTCTGTATGTTTCATCCTGGGCTCAGAGTAAGTAACAGTATTTGAATTTTTGGCAGTTTAGGAAAAGCCTAACTAGAATTAGTTGGGTTCTACAAGGTTTGCCTGTTTCCATGAGTGCATATTTAGCTGTGCACATTACTTCATAAATAAGCAAAATATAGAAATTAACATCATAGACAACTTGTCATTTTGAAGAAAATATTTCCTCCTCTTAGTATCTGTTGTTCACCAGATTTTGAGACTTATATTTGTCACTGAATCTTGCCTTTCTTGGCAAGAGAGTGGTTTGAAATATGTATTCCACACCTGAAGAAACAAAGCAGAGAAACTCCTTCAAAGTCCTTTTTGTTGAACTGACAGCCATTTAAAAGTTGATCAGAACACAGAAAGAACAAGTATCAAAGATGGATTTCTAAGCTAAATACATGTGAGGGAAAAGTAGTGCCTATAGCAGATTTACTACTTCCAGGTAGGAATTGTGTCTCATAAAAGAGTGTGTATTTATTTCTACTTTTCCACAAGCAAACTCTCCATAATGGTATCCTCATTATTTTAATGAGGCAGGTCCTCTACCACTTTCACAGTATAAAAAGATCAAACCACAGTATCATCTGGTTATATGTTTTAACGGCACTGGCATGTAATAGGACCTTTTCTAAAATAGTTTCTGTCCAATATCCCTGTTGGTACCTTGTTCAACTGTTGCACATCCCTCTATTTGAATAAAATGTCCTGAGACTTCTAGATCTTCCAGTAAATGTTTTGTATTCTGCTACTTCAAGCACCACTCCAACCACATCTCCAGGCTCTCTCTCTCACTGAACCTTAATCTTAACCCAAACCCTAATTTCCCGCTCAGACTGTTTATGGCATGCAACCAACAAGGGTCTAACTAACATTCAACAATTTGCCCATTTGGTAATATATTTATGTCTAGTAATTTGGCATCATCTCTCATCATCTTTCAGTTTTGGCTTCCCTTCTAGAAGGTCATGTTTATTCAACTTCTGAGCTGAAAAAAATGTTTACTACTATATCATTAATTATGAACAAAACTCTGGCTTAACTTGAGCAATAAATAAAACTCAGGCTTGACCATCTGTGAAATTCTGTTAATGGGCATCATGTCAAGCAAGGATCCTTTCGACTAGCTATTCTTGGAGATGCCTATTGTGACAGCAATTCTTAAAACATTTTAAAACACACAGCAACATAAACCACAGGCCAGAACCTCCAGTGGAGGTACATAAATTTATATTTGCATGACTTGCTCTAATTTTTCCAAGGGGAAGGCATAGAGAAACTTCAGAAACTCAAAGGCCATATAATAGTTAAGACATGACAGTATTCACATAAGGAGAATAAGATAATAAGAAATAATGAAGTGAGACTATGAAGGGAATTATTTAGCCTTGAAAAGCTGTCATTGTTTCTAAGGTTAGAAAGTGACCTCTGCTACCTACATTGCAGTAGAAGAATCAAGGGAGAAACAAAATACACATTAGTCAGTGTAAGTAAAATCAGCTTCACTGAAAAGATATGAACCTCCAGTTTTCAGGGGGAGAGGGAGTGGCTTGGCCTTAAAAACTTCAAAAATGTGCTAGGAAAATTACTGAAATTGACATAATTTGCCCTGAAATCTCAGGCTTTCTTTTTTTACTACTTTTCACAGCAAAGTGACTACAAATTCATAGGCTGGTATTTTTTATGACTTATATATAATGTTGCACAGACCTTCAAGGACAATGTTTGCTAAAATTAAAAAAAAAATAGCCATTTACTGGTATTTTGGCTAGAGTAGTGCTTGCATGGGGAATGAAATCTCCCAGACAGGACACTGGTTGAGTGGTGACAGAAGCCTCCACTGCAAAGGTTCCTATTGCAGCATCTTCAGCTGGATCAGAAGAGACTCCCCAAACCACTTCATTCCTATTGATATATCCTAACTCCACACAGAACATCTCTTAAATATTGTTACTATGTACAAATACTGTCCTCCGTGACTATTTTTTAGAAACCATTCCACTGACTATTTACAAATGTCTTATATATGTAGGATTTGATCACTTCTGCAGTGGGAACCACCTAGATGAGTCTTTGGGATCCTCCACCCAGGATGTTAATCAACCCATTTAAGCATAAAAATTGGACTACACACAGCAGGATCTGCCTCAGGGAGTTTCAAGAACTGTCTAAAATTCTCACCTGGTCAGGCTCATGTAACAGTCAAATATTGAGTTGTGAAGGTTTGCTGGTTTCAAGCTGGCCCACTGCTTCAAGTCAGTCCATATCTCATCTATGCAAAGACTGGCTGGGATGTTCCTGGACCATGAGAGGAATTAATGAATTAAGTGTGCTGGGTGTACATGCAAGCACAGCCCTGACACCCAGCTGCACCACAATTATAACTAAAGAGCAAACGTGATTTTCATGTTTATGATCTACCCATAATTTAAGCCGCATAGGTCTTGCCACAATAAGTGCTGTATTATCAAGTCTTTTCCACAACCCTCCAAGCGAGGTTTCTTTTCAATAACCTAAAAATAAAAGAAACATCTCAAATTCAAGTGATCTGCTGAATGTAGGTGTCTTGATTTGTTAGGTTTTCCGTTTTCTGGCATTGGCTAAGTAGTCTAATGTCCCAGATTGCTTTTTTCCTTACTTAGTAGAATTCACTTTTTTTTTATTATTATCACATAATACAGCTATTTTATGTCTTTATAGGCTATTTTATGTGGCATTAGAATTCTTAATTTTATTTCTTTGCATGTCTGCAAAAGGGAAGAACAAAAATAGAGAGAGTTTGGAAACCATGATCTGAAAGTTACAGTAAAAAAATTTGGTTTATTTTCTGAATGAGGTTATGAAATCACTGCAGCTGTTAAGAGCAAATCAAATTATCATTGGTATTATCTAATTCCATCTCTTAGGTGGAATAGGTTTACTGAGCTCTTAAAATGTCCTTCAGTCTTGCATTTTTTTATTTGAATAATCCAATTTAATTCAATTTATCATCAAAATATGCACTGTAGCAATGACAGAAAACAGTGTAACCACAACTCCTTTTGGGAATCATCTTTCTGAGACACACACATGACTTTTGCGTATGACATTACCTGATACACCTTTTTGATAGTCTAGAGTGCCTAACTCTCAAAACTAAAGCTCATCATACACTGGTGGGAGGTAGACTCCCAGCTCATTTCAGGGAAATTCCCAAAAGCCATAACAGGACGGCTTTTAAGTTGAAATGATGGTCATAAGGATCTGTACTCTTAAATCCTTTGGAAGCTTTTGAAAATCCTTGCCTTAATTTTCATTCCTGCAGTGTCGCAGTGACATCCAGTGGTCAGTAAGATTACTCTTAAATTGGGCTCCAACCCTCCCAAAATTCAAGGGCATCCTTCCCTGTGTACACTATAAGCCGATGCATGTGCTTCATGTCTATTAGTTTTCACAGAACTCGTGCTTGATTAAGCATTGACTCAGCACTTTAAAAAGTCACAAGGATTGACAGAGGCAAAAGGAAGGTTCCCCGTATTTCAACTTTATAGATCACCCTCCTTCCCTAAGTCGTCCTTTCTGTGATTCCTGCTCAGGCTGCAAAATATTTGAGGCTGCTCCTGAATTCCCACAATCCCTAAATGCTAATAAAAAAAGCAACTAATCTAATATTTGTACTATAGTAGCAGCCTGAAGGTTCTACCTAAGTAGATCTAGACCAAGATGAGGACTCAGGCCTTTAGGTTCTGCACCGAAGATGTGTAACTAAAACATGTAAACCAAGTGAGCAGTATCGGGTCAGCTATAAGACTACTAGTCTAGGAGTCATTGTAATAGTCACACACCAACAGTTTCATCATTTTCAGAAGAAAACTGTGAGGTGAAAGGCAGAAACTGCTAAAGTAATGTTGTACAGAAAGAGAGGAACAAAACCTCTAAGGAGAGGCTACAGTACAGTGACAAGGGAATCAGTAACTGGTCACTGGAAGAAACGGGAGAGAGCGGATCAAAGGACTTAGCACAGGTGGCCAAAACAACTTGAAAATGCCAAGGGTCAGTCTGATTGTGAAGACTGAAAAGTGAGAAGCTAATTGCCAGAGGTAGGGTCCCCAGAATCTGGGGAGATGTTAAGAAGAGGCAGCTGGAGACTAAGGAGAACCAAGCAGAGGGAAAGGTTAAGGAAGAGGACTTGAGTAAGGAGCAGCTGCCTCCACCACTGAGGAGAAAAGAGCTTGGCTGGGCCAGTGTTGCCAAGGGGGAGAGGGAAGGATCAGAAGGAGGAGGTGGGGGAGAAAGAGACAAGAATAACAAAACACCCAAACCCACACAAGACAGAATCCCCCTAAGGTCTTCTCTTAAAATAATCATGCATGAGGACGGGAAAGGCCTCAATTTATACCCCCCTCTGAGACTTTAGGAATGTGTCTTCAGAACAGTCAGTTAGGGAAAAGTAACCTGTAGATAGGAAGGGGCTCCAGATATCAAAGATGCAATAGAATTGCTAAATCCCCACAGTGCTGCGTCAGCAGTCAAAACAAAGGTGTCCTAAGGGATGAATGAAGGGAGCATTTGAACTCCAGATGGCAAAGGCACACTGCTCGTGTTAGGCCTCTTCCTTCTCCCAGGCTGACAGCAGAAACCAGAGGCACTCAATAGCACACAAAGAGAAGAAGCTGCCAGCGAGAGAGACTGAAGCTACCAGACATGCTGACACTGTCAGAGGGAAGCTTTATTTTTCAGTATAGTCATAATATCACAACCTTTCCTACACTCCTTGCCTATGCTACTGTGTGAATATATGCCTTTATATATTCTTTTAATTGTTTATTCTCAAATATTGTTTGTTGTCAAAGCTGGGCCAAGTGATTTAGTTTAGAAGAAGACCCTTCACCCTTACACATGAGGGGCAGAAGGAGAGATGAGCCAAAGCTTAGGAAAAATGTCAAAGAGATTTAATAACAGAGATGGGGAAAGTGGAGTGGGATAAAGGGGGAGACATGGTGGACATATTATCTCTGCTGTTGAAGAAAGAAAAGGAAGAACACAGTTGTGGTGGTAAATGTGGGATTTGAACTTACATGCAGGAGGGAAGTGAAACAGGAAGGCAGGATGGGCACCTTCAAGAGCCTGAAAATATCAAGATAGGAAAAATTAATCCATCCAAAAGGACGGAGAAAGGAGGGAAAGAGGAAAACCAATGCAGAAGCAGGAAGTGCAAAGAAGAAACAGTATAAAATTGAGAGAGGAAAAAACATTCTAAATAATACAAATGACTTCAGAACATGATGCTAGAGGTTGGAAGATTGAGTAGGAATCCTAGTTAGAATCACAGAACAGTTGAGGTTGGGAGGGACCTTTGTAGGTCATCTGGTCCAACCCCCCTGCTCAAGCAGGGCCCCCTAGAGCCACTTGCCCAGAACCATGTCTAGATGTCTTTTAAATATCTTCAAGGCGGAAGACTCCACCACCTCCCCAGGCAACCTGTGCCAGGGCTGTCACTCTCACATGAAAAAAAGGTGTTTCCTGATGAAGTCTCCTATGTTTCAACTTGCACCCATTGCCTCTGGTCCTGTTACTGGGCACCACTGAAAAGAGCCCGGCTATGTCAACTTTGCAGCCTCCTTTCAGGTATTTACATACTTTAATGAGATTCCCCTGAGACTTCTCTTCTTCAGGCTGAACAGTCCCAGCTCTCAGACTTTTCTCACAAGAGAGGTGCTCCAGTCCCTTCATCATCTTCATGGCACTTCATTGGATTCTCTCCAGCATGTCCATGTCTCTCTTGCACTGAGGAGCCCAGAACTGGACACAGTACTGCAGGTGTGGTTTCACCAGTGCTGACAGAAGGAAAGGATCACCTACCTCGAGCTGCTGGTAATACTTCGCCTAACACAGCCAAGGATGCCATTCACCTACTTTGCAGCAAGGGCACATTAATGGCTCATGTTCAATCCAGATCATTAACAAAGATGGACCCAGTATCAACCCCTGGAGTACACTGCTGATTACTGGCCTCCAACTTCATACCACAAATCATCACCATCTGGGCCCATCCATTCAGCCTGTTTCTAATCCACCTCACTGTCTGGTCATCCAGCCCACACTTCATCAGTTTGATCTTATGTGACACAGTGCTGAAAGTCTTACTGAAGTCAAGGTAGACAATATCCACTGCTTTCCCCTCATCTATCAAACCACATATTCATCATAGCAGTTTACCAGGTTGGTCAAGCATGAGTTATTATTATATTCCAAGCATTGTTGTAGACATGCTCTGTACCTAGTTTACCCAATGAGCTTATTATATGAGCATATTAATAGCTATTCTCCTCAGAAGAGTCCTATGTTAATTAACATTTTAAAGTATGTCTTGAGATCTTCAGAGTAAATGCTGCTATTCTAGGTATGTAAGAAAAAATGGATTCTGATTTCAAATGCTCCTTATACCACCTGGCTTTATAAATCTCTGAAGTACTGAATCCCTAAAATAGCTATAAAGCAAAATACAGACATATAATAAAATTAGGATGCAAAACATACTTCTTAGACTTCTCTTAAATAAACATACTTTTACCAAATAAACTGTGAAACTCACGATTTTATCATCACAGCTTTCATTTCAGAATGTGATAATACTATCTATCATTTGTCAAATTAATTGAACTTTCTGTAAAATCATTAAAAGGTATCAATTCTGTCACTGTAATTATCAAGCATGTATCAACCCAAAGCAGAACTACACTAATTACTCAACAAAGAGGTAGTCCTAGCACATTTCAAGGTTTGGCAGTGATTCCCAAGTTGCTCGATGTTGCAACATCACTGAGGAAATCATTATTTTCCACTGTAATCACAATTAGCTTTGTAAGAAGTTAATAACAAAACCTTCTTCCTTCGTAGGAGTTTCTTGTTCAGGGAGCAAGGATATCAGGGAGAAGTAAAGATTGCAGAGCAGAAAGACTCAGTAGCTGATCAGATATTGGTTCGCTTTACAAATTCCTACAGATTTCATTAAAAGATGCTTTCATAATTTTTCGAGGCTGCACAAGACTTTGGTGTCAGAGCCAAGACTAAGACCACAGAAAGCACTGGTGTTGAAGTTCCTACACTGAACTGATAGATGAAAACTCCTTCTGGGAGGTGTGGTCAATTTGGGTAACAGAAAGAGCTGGTAGTACAGTTCCCAGAAGGAATATTTCTGTAAATAACTTTGTTGTCAGCTCCTGTATGTAAAAGAACTATTGCTCTTTTCTTCATTCAGTAATTAATGCTACCAAATTTTCCTCCTGCCAGTTTCATTCACTGTCAGGAAGAGATGTAAAGTCGTTATGGGAGAAGCTGTGTACACTATGAGAGGAGTTCCCCTCTAGCACCGGCTCCTCTGCTGTGCCTTGATAAAGCATTTCCTTGGGAAATCACTAATTCTTACCACTGTGAATACAGATGAAAGGGGTTTAAATCTGTTGGGCTGAAGAAATATAAAATTTAAACTATAATGTTATTTTTTTAAAAAACCAGACACTATATATCTGCAACAGTACATTTGTTTGATGAAACACTTGAATAATTTTCATTGGTTTAATTGCAGCCTCTAAAAATTGGAAAGAAGAAGGTATTTTCTTAAAAGGGGAAGGGGAGCTTTGATTGTGTTCAGAGCATTGTCCAAAAGAGGTAATAGTCAGACTAAATGACTTGCTGCCATCTATTGACCATGTACCTTACAGTGTCCAAGATTTTCAGTAGGTGATGAAAAAGCAATAAAATCTTGTAGCACACCAATACAGGGAAACCTACCTTTGTGTAACAAAGTCAAAATAATTTCTATGTACTCTCTTCCTGTCAGCACATTCCTGAATTTTCTCTAAAAGCTAGTGCCAGCTGTTTGTACATTGCCTTTCTCAATGCTTTAAATTTAAAACAGCAGCTTCTCGCCCCGTATCAGAGTATGTAAGAGGTGAAGCAGTTTACTTTCAAGGACACCACACTGATGCTAGCTGAGCTTGACAAATGACTTCGTATAGATTTGTTGCTCATGCCAAATTCTGTTCCCTTCTCTAAAACAAAATGAAGTAAACTTCATTGCAGTTTCCTACCCAGAATTATTGCCATGTCTCCAAATGAACCCTTTTTTTACGTGTTTGTTTGCCAAGGCTTTAAAATAACAAATCACTTTTTTATAACAAAATTGTCTCCTTGGAATAACAGGCTTAGGCATGATTTCTGATAGAGCAACAGCTCCTCTACATGATAGCAACAACTTGATAGCCCATTCATTCTGGAGGTTTCCATTAGACAGACAGACACTGTTGTAAGAAAGTAATTCATTTTTTGAATCATTGAGGTACTCTGTTTAAACAATGTTTTGCTGCTTTTAAAAAGTAACTATGCTAAATAACTAATTAAAAGATAACTTTCCTTCAAGATTTGAGCAAATGGCTTTCTTGGCGTACAATTATGCATCAGCCAAGCTGTTTTACAAAGAGCTAGTTAAGGCCACCAGCAAGTTAAGGCATTTGTTTGTTTCCTAGAAACATTTCTTAAGACACCTGTCAGCTCCAACAAGGGTTCTCACCAGTCCTCCTGATTCATCTCACCTCAGGCCTGCATCTAGAGATGAACAGTGGTGCAACAGGCCAAGCAGCACTAACTTGATATCGACAATCAAAAAACTGAGTAGTTTTGACTTTTCTTCACACTGTTATGCCAGAGACAGAGCTTACTGGACCACGTCTGGTTCTGAGTGACACCCATCCTCATTCAAAGTAATACCAAGGCCTTTATCAAAACACAAATGTGTTCAAAAGCAGAATTTGTTGATTTAAGTAATGCCTATGAATCTGTGCACTATTGAAGT
The DNA here is from genome assembly GCA_013398125.1 of Aegotheles bennettii. Classification (NCBI taxonomy): domain Eukaryota; kingdom Metazoa; phylum Chordata; class Aves; order Caprimulgiformes; family Aegothelidae; genus Aegotheles; species Aegotheles bennettii. Next base: position 149,373 of record VZRW01006732.1, read on the forward strand.
TAGCAGAGGTGAAAGGCATGAAAAGCAGTACAACAGCAGAAAACTTGGCTCAGAGCTCACCAATCTAGACACATATCTCACCAACTGTAGTGATACAAAAAGGTAAATACACTGAATTTTCTACAGTGAAAAGACTCCAGTGGAAAAAAATTATGGTGCATAGTACAACAGACAATTCAACCTCTGAAAATCAGGATGGATGCACAAGGCTGGACCAATTCTTTCAGAAACAAGGAAAACTGAGGCTTTATTCGTTCATGCCCCTGAAGTTTAGCAAGTGTTGTTTGTTGCCCTCAGCCCTTCATGTATGAATGCTCATATGAAGCATGTATGAAGCAGTATGAATGCTCAGAACATGTGTGACTTCAATATTTGGCATTAGGTGTTATGGACCCTAAGCACTAAAGCCATAAATCACCCTCCCTGCCGCAATTACAATGCAGTTAAGAAAGCAGAAACCCTCTCTCCCTCCTCTCATCTTTAAGCTTATGAAGAACACCTTGTGGAGCAACTGAGTCCATTTCTGTTGGCACAACTGTCTTGTTTTCCATCCTGCATCCTGTTCCGTAAACTGGTCACTCCCTACATTAGTGCCTCACAACGTTTTTGAGTAGGACTGGCCTCTTTCACTAATCAGCTGCAAACACTGCCTTCACTGGTGAAAAAAATAGAAAATTTCCTCTTTGATGGAAGATAAAGTCCAAATTTCCAATTTTATAGCACTCTACCAATTCCCCTGATTTTAGTAGACAATGAAATAAGGAACTGAAAGCAGTTTTCATCCCCCAAAACAGACAGTCAAAGATGAGCTTCCAGAGAAGGAGACATGCTGGATGGAGGCATGGGGTAGCTAAATATGAGTCTATTTAAAAGCCTCTAAGGGTCCCAGCAAGAAGTAAATTTGAAAAACAGCCATGTGCCACTAAAACAAACCTGGCAGCATATACTCACTGCTTCTTAAAAACAAGATTGTGGGTAGCTTCTTGACAGGCACACTTGGAAAAGGAAGACCCTTTCTTGGCTGTCTGCCAGTCCTAGAGGGCACATACTTTTCCTCTCAGTCACCTGAGTAGCCTCAAAGGAGCAAACCAGGCAGAGAAATCTCTCAACGTCTTGGCTTCAGTCCCATAAATTTCTTTGGGGGCAAAATGATTTCTAGCCAATAATCTGGAGTAGATCTGATCGGTCCATATTTATGATGCACCTGTCAAAGATAATAACACCATTAATAAAATTACCTCTTTGGTATATCAGCAAGTTCACCTAAAAAGTCAGAAATCTCTCAGTGTTTACACTAAACACCTTTGAGGTGATTTGTTTTTTAACTGGGAAGGCACAACGCACACCAGTGTATTCAGAAGCATCATCAGCTTGGTCTCAGCTAGCACAATAACATGATCATTGTATGACATAAAAAATGCTATTTCCTTTCATTTGCTGTCTTCAGAAATCATAGGCACTACAGAGGTCTCACTGCCACAACACAAAGTGAATCCCGAATTGCCATGGTACCCAAGAGCAGTAGGAAGTACCTCTTTATATGGCACCTTGATAGGAAACCAACCTGTGCTATATAACTAAGCAAAGCAATACAATATAGAATATACAGCAAACTAGTTCAGTTCACGCTTGAGAAAAAGCTTCGTTTCTAAGTGACTGGGCTGAAAAACATCAACACTCACACTTGAATACCTTCTAGGTTTGCTTTCCTCAGATAATGCTAAGCAGCACAGCTGTCAAAATGGTTATAATTTAAAGTGAGCACTCAGAATGTAATCTTCTATAGTGGTACCATTGTTGAAGCTAAATTTTAGGTGATAATTATAATGTTGATCATCTGAGATGAAACTGTACCATAAAAGCTATTCAAAAAAACCAAACTATTAATGTGTAAAAACAAAATCTTTTGTCAAAGTGTCATAAAGAAAACACAGATATAAACATGAAATCTTTACTCAGAACCATGAAATTTAGCTTCTGTTTTTTTAAAATCTCAGAAATTAATTGCTATTTAGGATAATATTTTAATTCTTGAATTAATTTAATGAAACTCAGAAAATCTGCATCACAGAAAAAAAAAGGGGGGGAAATTAACATATTCCCTTCTGAAAATTTTTTCAATGAGAGGTAAAAATTTAATTCATAATGTTCAATATCTGGTAGTCCTTCACCTCCAAAATGTAAGATACCTGCTAGATCAGAAAGTTACATTAGTCCCCAAGGCTTATATACTGTTCAATTTCTCTTACCTTGGACTATCAGGGGATGGAAAAGGCCATCCTTCATTTTAAAATGTAGTCAGGACACATCCAGTAAACACAGCCAGACATAGTAAGTGAGCACTAGGAAAGTTTGTGGGCCCCAGACTAGTTGCCACTAGACTGGATGACACTCCAATGCACAGCTAAACCTGGGGAATCTGGCAGTTCACATAGTGGAGGCACTATCTGATATGAACAATAGCCAAATAATCTGACCCTTAATGAATATTGTTATCATCCAGCAGTTAATTTATCCATTAAGCCTCATTTTACCAGCTACAGAGCTGGATGAAAACTGCAAAGTAAAAATTGCCTAATAAACCAAATGAGTCACAGCAATATTCACTCAGTAACATATTTGAAGAATGATATTTATCCAGGTGCAACAAATACCCACAAGTTAGTTCCGAAGGGTAATGTTTTTAAAAGTATCTATGTGAATTAAAGGCATTCACTTCTGAAAAATTTGAAAATGCTTAAAGAAATCAAGATACAGCTTCAATGTCCATGTGTTCTGGTGACCACAGTGGTATGGATATCAGATTGCCATGACTCAGCAATAACAAGAAGGGTTATTGAACCACATTGGATTTGCAGGTGTAGGTTAGAATGGGCTAAATGTTGGCTCTTGAACAAAATGGACTTCATGAGCAGTTCCAGTGCAGCTCCCATGCCAGAGTCCTGCCACAAGGTTGTGCTGGTGCCAAGGCTCCTGGCAGTCCCAAGCCAATTCACCGTGTGGGGGAAGCAGGGAGGGATGTATCCACATTTTCCATCTCATAGCCACTCCTGGAGACCCTTCAACTGAAAATATGCCTTGTGCATCTTGCGAAGCTCTTGGACAAATGAGGATTTTGGTAGGCATTTCACAGACACAAGAAGTACAGCCATGTCTTGAGTGAGCAGGTATCAACCCCTTGTATAAAAAAGACCGTCATATTAACAATTAAATCCAAATACTGGTGGGAAAAGCCAATTGCTCTTTATATGTAATCTAAACCTAGGTATGTGATACGTGCAACAGTTAAGGAAGTGATTCACATCCCCTGAATCACCAGACATGCTTTCCTCATGTACACTTTGCCTTGTCAGTCATCACTCATGTAAATGTACATGAAATCTCCTCCTGAACCAGGGGAACTGAAGAGCTGAACCTCTAAACCAAGGCTGAATTCTCTCCACTATCAATGAAGCTGAAGGAGGAACTGGCAGATATGGTTGCTTCACTCCAGCTTTCCGTGGCTTTTAGGTGTGAGACTTGCTTTACTGATACTGTTGGAAAGACATCTGGCTCCAGAAAGCTGTACCTGCTTACAGGCTCCATTGCACCAAGCCAAACTTGTGCTCCAGTTCTTGTCAAAAGGTCAAATGAGCTTGTTGGGGATCCAGGCAAGGCGATGTGTCCGGGATCCAGGCGAAGCTAGGCGATGTAATCCCAAGATGGCAGCAAGCTGCCCCAGAGCACTGGGTGCGCAGAGCTGGCCTCCCTTCCCAGCACTCGATGTTCTTGCTGGTATTGTAGGTTGAGTAGTAGCTCAACATCCAACTCACAGAGCACATCCTGCTCCTTCCCCTAGTGCCTCGAGCCCCGCCTTTTATGGTCCACCCCCTTGTTAGGCCATTAGCTTTATTATCATCAAACAGTTAGCACCTGAATGTGATGACCAGGAGGGCTGCCCTGTCAATCAACAATCAGGTAGCCCTCTGGTCAACCTCTACGTTCTCTACAGAGCTGACAGCCAGGAAATGGGTGAAGTGGGCATAATCCAGGCAAAAGGAATTATTAACTATTAGAATCCTCTGTTTACATCCTACTTGGTAAGTAGCAAAATCAGAGTTGTAAAGAAGCCTTCTATTGGGCAACAAACAGTGACTTCTTACAGTGGACCCTCCAGGTGTTTATAATTTTATTCCAGTATGTAGTATTTCTTTGGATTTATCTCGTTCGTAAATTCCTGAAGAGAAACGTAGAAGTCCTCTTCTCATCTTGACCAGCGGGTGATTCTTACTAATGAAACAGCTCACCCTGCTGGTTAATGGTTTCAAAAGCTTTCAAGTGACTTAATGTGGCATTGAACTTGACTCACTTTATTATTTCTGATGGAAGACCTTATTTATTTCAGAGCTAATGGGTGAGAGTTAACTCACATTTCTCCATCTCCAGTGACAAGAAAATAACTTACAATTGGTTAAGAAATACATTGAAACAAACAAATAGAATGAAGCACCAAAGTACAAATGATGAACAGGATTTATAGCACAGAAAAGTGATGTTCTTGAAAAAGAAGAAGAAAAAAGAAACCACCTGCCTACAGTAGCTAATACAGTGTAAGTGCTATTCAGAGAGCTGTTACTGCCTTTCTACCAGTACTAGAGCACCTCCATGCACAGTCTGAACTTACATTCTACTGTGCCTTAATGATTAAAACCCCATTGTCCATAGAGTTGAACAGCAGGAGATGCTGGTTCTGAACATGTAGACAGGTTATCTGTTTGGCAACATTTTACAATAGGTAGCAGACACAAATTATTACTCCCTTAGTACTTACTGTCATAAGAATTACTGCAAAGGTAAATTATTGGTAACCCTGCACATATGATTATAGCATCATGTTAGAAGCACTCTCATTACAAAAGCGGTGCTTTCTTGATCATAATCCCTTATTTGCAGACACTCGTGACACTTTGTTGGGAGCGGTGAACCACTCAATGGATTGAAAGTTACCAATCTTCACAGATTGATGGCAAATTCTTTTTTGCAGGCAACACAGTGATTCCTGAGATACACGAACACATGTAAATATTTTTTTTGGTATTTTAGAAATATCATGTTTTGTTATCTTGGGACTTGAATAGACAAAAACAGGCTTAAAAGTTCCAGGTCTGGTTCTTGGATCAGTCACAATGTGATTTTAATTCTATTCTAAAGTGTCAACTAAGGACTGCTTTGCCTCACAGGGAGCGTGAGTTGGAGAAACCCGAGGGGAAAAAAAAATCAAACCAGGTTGCTCTAGTTTACACTGGGGACAGCCTCCAGGGAGTGCCAGATTAGGGGCAAGACTAAGAGGAAAAAAATGACATCTGTATCTGATGTGTCAGGAACATCAACATCAGCTCTGCCACACTTGAAAAAGAAACTCTCAGAACTGGCCAGAAATTCAACACCATTCAAAACTGGTTTCTCAGTTACTGGTTTCACCTGTAATGGCATCATTTAGCTTTGAAACACTGTGTACATTCAAACATATATACAAACAATACACATACTTAAATCCCATTAATCTTTGCAGTACCCCTTTCATGAGGGGCATAAATAGAGCAGGTGAATGGAAAAGTAGCAAAGAGAAAACACATCTTATTGACTGCCCTTTAAAGACTCCTGGATTTCACAGCAGCAGGCCAATCAAAAATTAGAACATGACCATTAGATCAGGATCATTGCTGAAAGTTACCTTTAGGTAATTAGAATTATTGTTAAAAGAAGCTTGAAAGCATCCACAGTGTTGACCAAAAGGATGGGATTTAGTTACCATTACAGATAAGGGATTATACACAGCATCTCTGTGCACAGAGCACGTTCTTACAAGTTCTGGGTCAGTATGGAAGCAACCTGAGGCACAACACTCAAAAGTGTAGATAAAAAGCATTCTGTGTAGTCCCAGAAAAGGTGCACGTACAAGTGTGTGTGTGTGTGTGCGCACACGCACAGGTGTACTGAGACATGGAGAAATATATTTTCTGATTTATGTCTCCAAGCTAATTCACTCCTAGTTTTTGAAGTGCTGCTTTCACCTAACTGTAAATTTGCTGAAGGACATTAATGTCTCCAAGGTAGCTTTTCACCCCAGAGACCGCACATCTTAGTGTTCATGTAATATTATTTTCCTGCAAAATATCCCAGCAATTCTAATTCTTCTTTTTTTTCCCTTAATTCCCATGAAATGATAAAAATCTTTCTTATGCAAAATGTCATACATATGACATTCAGCTCAGAACAGTAAGAGAGGAGAGAAATTATGATAATTCAAATATTCTTTAGCAATATAATTAATAATATCATTCTGCTACATCGGTGTGTCTGACTCTCCAGCACAGACCTGGCTACTAGCAGAGAAGGCTGAGGAGCACTTCAGGAATAGGCTGGGTCCAGAAAGAGTAAGAACAATCATTGCAATCAAAGGGAGCCACAGCATGTTAACACTTCAGGTGGTTGTTACCAGCACAGTCACTGCATACTCTTGACCCTTTCTCTGTCAATGGCAGAGCTTCACTAACATGGTGGTCTGCTGACTTGGATGCTGACATAAATCCCACTGGACTAAAGTTTTTTCATTGCCACTAGTTGGTAATAAAACCCAGAGAAATGATAGAGAGCACAGTCAGATTTCTGATTTTGACTTGTGGGAAGATGGAGTCTCTGCTTCCAGTTTCGGTTCTCAAATTAATTTTTAATTTGTAATACAATTTCCATGCTTAATTTAGAACCACAAAAGGAACTCAGATCTTGTTTCTAAAGATCTCAGAGTACTTTCCAAATTATATATTCAACATCATCATCTCCAGTTCACCAATGGAGAAGCTAAGGCATAACAAGGGGACATGATTCACCGAAGATCCCAAACATCTGGCAGTACCAAACCAAATCCTATCACAGCAGCTGGGGTCAGACCAAGAGCATGATCATCATGATAGGCACACAACCTGTACCTGTCACCTGCCTGGATACACTGCCTGGACTGTGTTCCAGCATTTAGCTCACTAGCCCAAACACACGTAGGAGGAAGGGGTGATCATATTATTCCAAAGAGTGCCAAACGGTCCCTCTCTTCAGCAGGTTTCCAGACCAAATTCTTCTTCATCTTGCAGCTTCCTCATCTTGCATCCAACTGTCCGCAGTATCAAGACTTTGAAGTCATGCAGATCACATGTAGTATTGTTTTTAAAGCACAGAGTTTACTCTTAGAAAGATTTATTTAAAATAATAAAAATATTGTTTTATTGAAATGTCACCAGATGACAAGAGCATGCGTTTACCCTTCCTTTTTAATCAGCCTTTCCAGCAGACAGATGCCCTAAAGCACTACAGGATGCAATGTCTGTTGCAGAGTTAAACACCAAAAGCTGAAACAGCATCTCGGTCTCTCTTTTTTGTTTGTGGAAGGGATTTGCTTGTTTTCTCATCCTGTTTTTGGAGGGTTGTTCGTTCTCCCACTTTAATAAGGCACTGTGTATGAACCAAAGGTGAAAAGAGCACAAGCTACTGAGATTTGCTCTGTGTTTGGGATGTGGAAGACAGAGAGATGGCTGGGCGGACAGACAGATTTTGTAGAAGCTTTATCATCTAACAGCCATTTTATGAAGGGAGAGTGATAATAAATGATGCAGCACGTGGGACAGCAAGCAGAAACTCTGGTTACATTTCATGTCATGTTCAAAATGCATCTTCAATTCTGAAATTCTTGAGCTATATAGACTTTATGGGACATGATGACTGCAGCAAGAAATGAATTGCAGATTGGCATGCTGTGGAGAATAAATATTCTGAAAAAAAAAAGAAATACATTAAAATATTTCAAGCAGCAAATTAATTAAATTTTCCAGCTTCTTACTTCCAGGGCAAAATATTTTACTATTAAATGACCAGAAGTACAGCTAACACATTATTCTTTTCACAGGTTTACTTCAACAATTGATGTCTAAGAGACAGTATGATTTTGCTCCTGAATGGACCCTTTACACAGGTTTCTATGTAATAGGGAAGAAGGGAGGGAGGAAGGGAGGGAGGGAGGGANTCATCATAGATTTAAGAGAGTAGTCTGGCAAATCCTGGGCAGTTTTACATTTTATTTGGCAAGTTTCTGAATGTTTTACTCACCGGAGAACATTCCCAACTGAAAAGCCCATGGTCAATGGCTTCCCCACTGTCAAAAGCACCTAATCACATCAGCATACAGTGCAAGCTCTAGACAGCTTACTTTTCACAAGAAAATCTGGCAAAGAATGGGAAATAAAAAAGACAAAAGCACAGATCCAATCTATGCATCACAGGTACCATCAGCAGCAGCCAAAATTTTTTATTCTTGTAGTTCTGTATAAAAATGGAGACAATTTTTTCAGTCACATGTTTGGGTTCCTGGTCCTAGGCTGATTTTTAATTCAAAAAGTGCTGCCAGTTAGGAGAGATATCATGATACGAAGTTTTAGGTTGGTTGTACAAAACAAACAAAAGCCAGGAGTCTGGGACTAGAGAAGTGTGATCTTTCCAGTTTTTTGAGAAAAAAAAAAAGTTGCTATAATTTTGACAACATAATTTAGAGGCTTTTATATAGAGCAATCTACACCTCCGCCCCTCTCCACTTCGCCTCCCCCTCTGGTATTGTCTTGCCTGTCAATTACTGGAAGAAGAGCCTGTTCTTTAAAAGGCTTTTAAATTATTAGAAATTTTTTGGGATATCATCTAAAGGCTCTTGAAAGAAAGAACACTACCCCCACACATACACACAACAGAAAGTATTTATTTGTATTGACAACTTAAATGTGCAGGAGTAATGTGAGAGTTTATCTGGCTAACGACATCGAGGATCATTAGCTGTGCTGACCTTGAGTGTGAGCTGTGGAGATATTGCAAGCTAAACCTAATGCTCCGAATGCTTAATATGTGACATTGCAATGCCCATTTCCTTTGGTACCTATAATACTGTGAGGGTTGTATAGAAAGACTGAGGGAATCTGGGGCCATGACAATACAGTAAGTAGCATTGCTGTTAATATATGCATACCAGCAAGCAAAGCAAGGCAGCTGCACTATTTTGCCAAGTAAGCAACTTTGTTGTTAATGTAGGGTTTGTTTGCTCTGATACATAACAGAGACATTTGAGTTCCTTCAAACCATCACTGTGACTGGCATTGAAATATATTGTATTATAAATTTTACATTATAATAGTATTTACTGGCAGAATAAATTGCATACCTGTATTGAAGTGATGGAAAAAAGACATCACTCATCACATTCAGCAGCATGCTGAATACAGCAGTGAACAGTGATAATCATGCCAGCTAAAGCGATTTTACCTATGAAAAGTTGCTCAGATATAAGTGTGAGAGACTAATGTCTTACATGAAGCACAGCTATTTCCTATTTGTTTCTGAGAAGAGCCTTACAATCCATTGATAACTAATAAGTTTCCTAAATGCAATACATGTTAAAGATATAAAAATAATTTCTCAATTTTCTTCACAGCCCTATTTTATCTCCATAATACTTATCTTGCATGTTGCCAACTACTGTTATTCCACCTTCCAAGTGGCCTCACACAAATTAGAAATAAGCATTTGGTTCAAATGTTGTTATACACTTCACTCCCAGTCCCTCTGAGCTATCCTGAGATGGTTTCTGAGACAATGTTCTTCTCCAGACAGATCCATGCACCACCTGAAGAATTTTCATATCTGAACTTAGCTTCCAGTGGAGATGGGGTAGAGAAGAGCTAATTCACTTGTCTTCACTTAAATTTTGTTTTCTCGTTGTTAGTGTCCCTAGATGAGTTTCATCTTGTTACCTCTGCCTGCCAGTAGGTATTTAGGGTGGATTTCATCACCAGCAAGGAAACCTTATTTTAGGCACCAACATGTTGGACTCTATAGCTGGGTGAGGTATCTGAGCTCCCAGTACAGTCTATACATATCTAGTCAGTGGAGCCTAGATGCAGTTCACTTGAAACAGATAACAGGGGTACATTAGCACATGCTGCCTGGCCTCCAGCTGCTGAAGGAAATATGTCTCTCTAGGGCCTCTGTCATACGTTGCCTTCAACAACCTAGAGAGCCTGGAACAGTTCTCAGGGCACATGTTTAGGCAACTGAATTAAGTCGTAGACCTCCAGTATCCAATGTGGAAGCCAAGGCACCTCACTCATTTATAGACACCCACATGCATGTTTCTGAGTCTCCCCTGGAAGTTTGGTGAGATGAACCCCATTCATAGGCCTCAGTTTCACTATCCAGCTACATCCTTGAAGTTAAGTATAATTACACAACATCCCTCCTCCAAACCTTTTATGACTCAGTTTCCATTGTTTTTAGTTGGAATTCATGGCTATGAGGATCAGGTCCCTAAAAGCTCTACTATGCCTGTGGCTAGATCTAGTTACCAAAGAGTAGGAGAGCAAACACAGCTGATCAAGTTATCTCTGTTTTAAAAAGTTCTGAGTACCTGTGGACTCATGGAACTATTTCATATTCAACTTTAAATTAACCCAGGTGAAGTGGGTGCTCAGCCCAGAAAGGAAGGTCTGGGTACCTAACCTAGGTGCAGTATTTCTGAGGAAGTACTGATGCCACAGGGAGCAGAGGGACAGAGTGACATGGCAGTAGGAGAATATGGTAGCTCAGGCTCTGCCATACTGCTCTACTGGCTGAGTGGAGTGGCTCCTGGGACTGGAAATCTTCTTTGCCAAGGAAGGAATTTTTGGGTACAAATTAGGGGATATAAGAAAGGGAATCAAAGGGGCTTTCAAGTGTCTCTTTCTATAACTGAACACGCATCTAAAAGCACCAGCATATCAGGGGGCCAGGGGTGTCTTGTAATTAAATAGATGGAAATATAGATCATCTGAGGCAGAAAAAGTGTAATGAGGGGATACCAATCTCCCCAACATTGCAGTTCTTCTAAATAACAGGGAGGAAATAGTAAATGCCTCTCAGATACTCTATATCTCAGCAGAGGACCCTGCTACATACTCACCAATACAGCAATCTGCTACCTCTTAAGAAAAAAAAACTTTTTTGCATAGCAGTATGTTCTGTTTCCTCAAAAAGAGTAATGAAATGGGAAGCAGAAAGAGAAGACTAGTAAACAAAAGCAGCACTGTTCTGTGAATTTTGTCTTACTTGGCAATGTTGGAGAAAGGGAAAGGAGTGTTTTTAAAGATTGATGATCATCTCCTTCCCCCCACTCAAAGGATACAGTCTTCACTAAAAAGAGTTTGACTTGCCTGCCATAGGACATACATTTCTCAATGCCAATACTACAGTTCAAGCCAGTTGCTGGCTCTAATATCAAGTTTCTGTTGACAAACAATACAAAGCATGGCACTTCTGTGTGATGGAGTTGATGTTCAACACGAAAAAAACCCTCCACAGAATCACAAGACAGACTTGAAATTAAAATCATTTTCAAAGGAAATTGTAGATGAAAAACAAAAGGAGATAGATTGGAAATTGGAAGTAATGGGAAAATAAAGATGAGGTGTTAGCACTATCTAATTGTTTTCCTTTTACTTCACAATAAAAAATATTATCTCTCTAAATGTATGTCACCCATGCATTTATCTACATTTCTGTTTGTCTGTCATTTACCTGTCTTCCACCTGCCTGAAAGTAACTACCTATTTGGAAAAGCAAGTTAAATTGTCTTCCTTGGTGAAGGGAGGGGAGAGAAATAAAAAGGAGAGAGAAAAACGATGAAAAATCTTGGTGTAATCTGAATAGCAATGAAGCAAAAGCTACTCCTTGATGTGCCTATGAATCCTGTAAATGAAGTGGCCCTTGAATTAAATTAATTTAAAATCTGGCAAATATTACTCGACATGTTTGTCAATGTGCTGTGTAATTATTAATTTGTTCATTGAAGCAACTATATAAATAAATAGAAAGCAGAATGCCATGATTAAACTAACACTAGAAATCCAGGGTCAAGGAGCTCTGTTATACAGGGATCTAAATAGCTTTCCCAGGTCCTATTTTTACATCTCCATACAGATCTGCAGGTCTGTAACTGCGAATTAATTGGCACACATTTAGATGCCAACAGAGCTTTTGTATTCTCAGTGCACATTTTGTCTTCTCAGAGTGAGATGTTAGTAATGGAGGTTTTAATATTACCCCTAGGGGAGCACCAGAAAATCTTAACAATTTCCTTCACTAGAGTATTTTCATTAGAGCTAAATGCTGTGCAATTTACATTTGAAATCAGGTGTAGGGTAAGTATAATGTGACAAGACATGTTGCAATGTTAGGGGGTTTTTTTGTTCAAATATTCCTTATTTACTGCAATACACCCTTAAAAGATAAGCATGCAATTAAAATAAATATCTTGATTTTTAACCACTCTTAATTGAACTGTTATTGGGATAATAGGAGCACAAAATAGAATCAGGTCTAAAAGGACCCAAAGCACAAGTTTAAAATATTATTCTATTTAAACAAAAACATTTCAGGAAAAATAGGCTCTGTGCAGCAGAAATATGTTCATCATAAGTAAATCAGACACAAACCTCTTTCTTTGTACTACTAATTCAACCTTGTGGTGCTTAAAATGCCAAGACCTCTGCATGACTCACAGAAAAAATCATAAACCCTACCTTTTCCAACACACACAGACACACACACACACAGACACACACACACAAAAGAACTAAATTGGTATTTAAAAAATGCATTCATTAATAAGGGTCTGATGCAGTAAGGTGCTAGAGCCAAAACAGTACTGACACATAGCTGAGGCTGAATTTTGGCACTTGATCTAATAGGAAATTCTATTGCCCATACATAAAGGCACCCATATTTCACCACTGAATTGCTTTTTCATAGCAACAAAAGAAGAAACTGCACACCTACAACAGCTTCACTCAGATCAGGGCCTCTTTCATGCCTAAACCCAATAACAGGATCCACCTTTTCAGTGTTTCTCCACCAAAAACCCCTAATAGGCCCAGTCAGACCAGGGTTATTATTGAAGAGGTTTCCTACAGAAGAGAGAAGTTGCAGCACCTGCCTATTTTCCACAAGGAAGCCAAACCACTGCAGAAGGTATCTGCCAGCAGCAGGAAGAGAGGAAACAACAATCCTAGCAATCTACCATTCTGTAAAGTTACAGCCACCTTGAGTGCAACAGCAAGACACATGACGATGAAGGAGGTCTAAGCACAAAGGGGTCAGACCTGGAGGGCTAGAATGGTTACAGGAGTGTTCAGATATGTCCTGCATGCAATACAGCCTCTTGGGCTAAGTAAAGCACCAGAGTGAGGTATCCTTCTCACTGCCTTCTTCCTCACATAGCCAGGCACAAAAATACCAAATTATTCTGGAGGACAAAAATTCATCCCACCTTATCAAGCTGCCCAGGTTAGGCACATGGACACTATTGTCTCCATACCATTAATGAAGAAAAGAAGGTCCTACAAAGGGAGCTTAGATGATGCCTGAGTTGGCTTCCTCTTGTCACTGAGTCTAAGGCATCTAAGTCTGAATCTAATCGGCGTCTACCTGAGAGGAGAGGAATCAAGCACAGAGGCCCATACCTGGGCTGGATAGGACCAGGTTTTCAAAGCTTAGCCAGTACCCCTGAACAAGACTAGCAAACACAGCAGTCTCTCATATGCTCACACTGGAACTCATGAAAATCCAGGTCCCAGATTTTCTCATATAACTGTAAATTGCAACCTACTACTGTTAAGGGCTCTGTGAACAGCCCTTCATAAATGTTCATTAGAAATACAAGGAATATAAGACAGACTGAAATAATATAAATGTTGAAGGCATCTCTTCCAACCTTCTAAGGAAGGGTGATTACAAAGGTTCAACTTACCTCCGAAGCTTAAAAAAAAGTAGAATTTAGTTCATGTGACTTTTAAAGACATTTACTAAATATCATTATTTCTGAGAGCAGCAATGCATGGTTATGAACTCTTTATGACTCAATAGATTTTTATGAGATTTTCATTGCCATCTGAATGGCCATGAAATATATGCAGACCAAAAAGGAAGAAAGCTTTGCATATGACCTTGTCCATGCACAGCAAAAGGCTGGGCAAGAACCTAAGAGCCTGGTGAGGTGCCAGGTTAGCAATTCACACCATGTAGTGGTAAGCAGGACAAGATGAGCGGTGTGAGCAGGGAAGAAGAAAAGCAGAACTTGAAAAGCCTGTAAATATTAAAAAGCAGGGGGAAAAAGGGGAAAAAAGAGGGGGACTAAGAACAAAAATGTTCCCAGTTCAAAGAAAGGAAGGAGATGAGGAAATAAGGACTCAAGAGGTCCTGTGCTTTGTAAAGGCCTCAAGCTGTTAGGCATCCTACCTCTGCAATACATAATCAAAAGACAAAACAAAAACAAAACAAAACAAAAATTCCAGAGACATTATCAGAAGCTTTTTGGAAGAAAAAATTAAATTGATTTAAAATAATTAAGCAAATGGTATAGTTGAGACATAAAAATAATTAATATTATCTAAATTCTTTTGAGATTTGTTAAGTAAGTGGTTGCACATGAAATTGCACTTGTATATTGGAGAAATAATTTTAACTCTGCTTTCCACTTAGCTCTGCCCACAACTTAGCCAGCTGTCCATCATAATCCCACCTGTTTTTCAGAAGGTTGTTGCAAATATTGACTATGGTTGAAATACAAGGAAAAGTGCAGTCAAGTTTTTCAAGCTATTTGGAAGAATAAAAAGCATGGAAAGAGCTTTCTTTCCTCAGGGAGGAAAACTTCAGGAAAAATTAAAGGAAAAATGAGGTAGGAGGGAAATGATCTCGACAAATTTTAGAAGCCTACAATGTAGATACCCTTTCTTACCTGCTCAAAGGCAAAAATGCACATTTCTAGGAAAAAAAATTTCTGATCTATTCTAGACCTTTGTTTCTACGCTGCATATGTAGAAAAGCATGTGCTAGGTCATAGATAGCTGGAATGAAGGAGTAAGGTGTCTCTAAAGAACAAGAAGCCAAATCTCACATCATGCCTTTCTTGAATGAGTCTACTTGTCTTAAAAGTAGCATTAAAATAACTTGTAGTGAAAAAGAAAACTGCACTTGTGATGTTAACTGACTAAATGTTCTGGTCCAGATTTTGAGCTTAGATAATGATACAAGAAAACAACTGAGATTAATTCTTCTGCTATTTAACAACAAAACTATTTCATCCTTAATTCTTGCCAATAGCACACAAAAGACAGAAATCCATGTTCAAATGAAATATCTATCATGCATGAACTCATTTGAAAGTACTGCAAAAACAAATGTGATTGTAGAGGATACATGGGACTCTGGACAAACAGGTGCCCTGAAATGAGGACATTGTGCCTCCAAAATGCCCAACAGTGTCATCTGAGGGACCTTTTATTCCTGTGAATGCTCCTCCAGGGCCATTCAGGCTTAGAGACTTCCAGATACCTCATGACCTCTTCACCCAACACAGGCCATGACTTAAAGACACTATCTGTGTGCATGAGTAGGAATCAGGAAGGAGACTCAGTCCACTTATCTGGTCCATACTTCATTGATTTGTCTTTGTTACAGGGCACAGCGTTGAAAGCCTTGATAAACTCAAGATGAGCAACATCCACTACTGCTCTTCTCCCAGTCATTTCATCACAGAAGGCTATCAGGCTGGTGAAGCATGACTTCCTCTTCATAAATCCATGTTGACTACTTCTAGTCACCTTCTCATCCCTTATATATTTAAAAATGTCTACCAGTATTATTTGCTCCATGACCTACTCAGCTGGCCAGTCCGTAGTTCCTCAGATCCTCCTCCTTTCTCTTCTTGAGGATGAGAGTGACATCTGCTTTCTTCCAGACACAGGACATGAATACAGCAATGAAGAATTATGACCCATCTCATCACCTTAAGCACACTAATGGTACTGTAGCAAACAGGGAAGTGCAAATTAATGTCATGAGGATCAATTAAATCAAAACAGAATGTATAGAGTTGTGTTTCAAATTTCAGATATATTGTGCGGTTTGTTGTTATTTTTTACAGTTTCACATAAAATTCAGAGTATGCTTGATTGTTCATTAGACCAATCATTGATATCTATCTATCTATTGACACTGAAATGTGTTGTAGATGTTTCACTGCCATACATTAGTAATATTTAAAAGCACTATCAAACATCCCTTCAATTTAGCTTTAGGAAGCCCTATGTAAAAGTGTTCTAAACTTTGGAAGAGTGTTATTAAAGCTAAACCAAGATTAGCCACAGCTAAGCTGAAAGTTGTATTTTCTTTAAAAGGCTGTGTTAGATCCACAAGCTGCCAATCAGAATTGGACATTACATCAATAATCTAACAAGCTTTTCCTCTCAAGTTAATGCTATAGCAAAGTTTTAGAATGACAGCTTAACAACAGGAAAGTATAAGCCACATTATTCACATGATATCTTAAAGTAATTACAAGGAACACTGAAATGAAGAAAAGTGGCATAGTGATTCCCATGAATCAATACAGAAAAAATGTCCTGGACCCTTAAAAGTTACCATGGGCAGTCTGGATCAAAATGATGTAGCAAGCAAGGAAATCACATCACCTGGCTGAGTTTGTAGAAAATACATATGTCTCTTTGCAGATGGGGCTCTCAAGTTGGGACTACAGCAGACACAGGTCTGAAATGCACCAGAAATTAAAATAGAAACTAGGAGGACGGGAGGAAAAATTTGTCTGAAATTGCCCTGGCACTATTATCCATTCATCCTGCCAGCTTTCCTCTCCTCATCCACTGCTCACAGCCCATAGGAGAGGTATTACTACAGGTCTAGAATATTTTGAAATTTATGTGTGTTTACAGATTAAAATTGAAGTTTACCACTATGTCTAATTCTAGAATATACCCAGTTCCTACTTTCAGTATGTATATATTGTTATGTATTAAGTATATATTTTTTTCTTTTTCAATGTAGTTGTACTAAGAAAGGTTAATGAGAAGGAACAGAATAGAAATTTTTCCAATATTGAGTATTTCATTAATTTTGAATATTAGAAAACTTTAGTTTTCAAAAGCAAACATTTTTTTCCTTTCAGAAGAAATAGCAGGAAAGCACAGAAACTTCTCTTCATATATTTGAAAGAGGAGCTACATTTTTTCAACTGACAATGAAAGCTTTGTTTCAAGCAATAAAGAAAATCTAAGAAACAAACTTCGAGTTCAAATATTTGTTTCTTTCAAAAAATCAGGTCTTACTCCAACTTTCCACCAGCACCATCAAACAACATGACCTCAACTTTCAATCAGCTGAATCCTCATCCTAGAAAGACATTTAATTAAAAATGAGAAGGAATGATAAATTCTTGTTCGAAATATTTTTCAATAACTTTAGAATGAGTTTTCTAAAATGCTGGATTGGAGACATGGCCAAAATCTCTTAGACCTTCTTCCTGTAGATGAATGGAAGAAATGTTTCAGTGCCACAAACAACACAATCTTGAGTCTCACACAAATGACAAACACTGGTTATCATGGAAGCTGAGTACACACTGTGTTCTTCTCTCCCAGCAAGTTCTCAGCTATTACAGTGGTGTTCCCTGTCTTCCTGGCTGATTATTCTACTCATTATTACACATATTGCTCTATACAGGAAGAGTTTAAACATTATATTTTTTTCTGTGATAGTACCTTGTTCAAACGAGAGGGAAGCCTTTTCTTTTTTGGAGAGTGAGGGGGGTGTTTTACTTGCAATTAAATCTCCCATCTTTAGCCTAGCTTTAACCATTTCTTATGGACACAAAACTTGCAGGCACATTTTGCAACATAATTATTTGTGTCTGCAATCCAGTTACTCAGATGTCTGAGTCCCTGATTGCATCTGTAAGTCACAGACTTGGACATCGAAGTGATCTAAATTGCACTTGCAACAATTTGCACCTAAAATGTCAAAAAAGGATATAGCAGATAGAAAAGAGGTTCAGAGATGGGTGATGAGAATAATTAGGGGCATAGAAAACCTCAGAAATGCAACAAAATGAAACAGAATTGGACTGTTTACCAAAGATATGAGATGAGATGAAATGAATAAAAGAGGAAATGATCAAAATTAGAGGAAATAAGGAGCAGGATAGAAAAGATAAATGAGGTACTTTTACCTCCCTCTTTATAATAATGCAAGAACAAAGAGGCATTTCACAAAACATAAGCATGGAAGATTCAAGATTTATACAAAAGGACATACATTTTCACACAATGAATACGTGAAAAGCCCAACCACACGATGCAGTGAATCCAGCAGGACTCAGTAGAGGGTTAGGCATCTCCTTGCATTTAAAAATGCTCAAAAACATTTAAAACACAGCAATTTCAGAACAAAACTGCCTTCCTGATTCAAGGCTTCAACTATTTTTATATTTTTTTTTTATATTAGAGGGGAGTGCAGATTAATTTAGATGTGCCTGACACAGGATTCCTTGTGCCTTTCCCCTGAGGCATTTAGGCTCCCTCTGGTTTGTGACAGGTTGCTGAGCAAGGTGGAGCTTCCAGAGAGAGCCATTCCAGGACTCAGCCAGTCCTCCTAGGAGCACACAAATCCAGAAGCCCTTTCAGAAATTGTCACAGTATAGCTCAGGAGGGCTGTAGATTGTTATCTTGCATCTTTGCTAACTGGTTAATGGGAAATGTGACTGAGAAGTTAATGGATTCCATAACAGACTTGGGAGAGTCATTACACTGTTTAAAGAACTAGAATGTGAACTGGTGCAGGGGACATATTTTTACAAGACAATCTACACATGAGATAGATTACTGGAACAGCCATCAAACAGGGTTGGTTAAATACATGCACTGTGTTCCAGACCAAAGAATAAAGTTGTTAATCTACTTTATTCTCACATTGGACTTTTTCTTAAAAAAAAAATGGGAGCAGTACACCCCCCTCACATGATTGGCTAATATTTTGTAGTCCAAAGAAGAATAAAAGGAAGAATTCAAGAAAACTTCAATTAGATGGTACAGCTGTGTTAGGTCTGCAGCAGGATAAATGGGGAGCCCTGTGCCAGAAAACAGATATCACTTGGGAGTTAGGGCATTTCTTGAGCTGCAGGAGGTGTGGGTACAAGTCTCAGCTGAAACTGGGCAGGATGCAGACTTGGAAAATAGTCTTTTGCAGTCTTAGAGGAGCTCCCTGGAGAGCCATATGAGAAATGACATTGCTGGTCTTTTCAGGACATGGTTTCAGAAAACACCAGAAAACATAGGACCTAAAGCCAGGCTACTTTCTTGACCACCTTGCCCCTACTTGGTTTTCCAGTCAGTCTGGCAGTTTTCAGCAATGCTTCTTGTGTGTACCTAGTCTTCCCCTTGTAACATAGACAGGCTCTGGAGATTTGAATCAGGTCTGTAAAATCTAGGGAGCCCCAGTGCACAAAAAATGTCTTGCCCTGAATGGACTTGGTACTCCATGTGCTGGTGCAAATGTAAAAAAGGCACAAAGATGGGCATTTAAGAAGTTTAATGCAGGTGGATAGAGGACTAGCTCCAGTTTACAGATAAATACAGTCAGAATTCTTCTATGGTCATCCATGGCCCTGGAACAGGATCCAACAGAGCAATGGAGTTTAAAGGGGTTATGATAAGAGATGAAGACAAACATGTCCAGTTGGCTGAAGATGTGAGGGGGAAATTTACAGAATAGTAAATAAATAAAACAAGAAGAATCCAAGGAGAGATTCAAAGAGTTGAACTACACAATCAGAGTAGTAGATAAAGTAAGTGATTTTGACAGGTCCAGGGTCAAGGAACGAGAGGGAAGAAAGAGAGCAGATTAAAAGTCATTGCAGTGTTCAAATGCAGCTGAGACAATGATGGCATGAATACACACTTTAGCTTCTGGAATTAAGAGTTTAGACAGTATCTGAGCTGTGAAGACAACTAGCAAATTTTGGCAACTGTTTGGATTTCATAGACAAGGAGATTTAATATGCAATATTTACTTCTTCTGATTTCTTCCCCTTTGTATGAGTGAATAGGTGCCAGTTTGTTTGGTCAGCTTAAACTTCTTTGAAACTGAAGGGCCTAATTGACAACTTCTATTTAAAGGCAAGTGTAAGAACCCAGGATGGTCCTTTTGTCCACTGAGATGTTGAATCAATAGCCACGCACTGACAATATGTGTGACAGTCCAAACAAAGGGGTGCTTCCAAGGCTGAGGAATTTGTTCTGATTCTGGGGAGGCCTGAAAGTCTGTGAAACAGAAAAGAAAGCACAGTTGTTACAGCAACCTGCAAGGAAACACTAGACTCAGCCTAGATATGCAATCTCAGAACATTGGGAGAGAAAATATTCTCAGCTGATTGATGGTTAAAGGGCACTTGGACCTGAAAGCAGAAAAAGAGTCTAAAAGGAGAGAATGTTAGTCATCCCAGGTCAAAACTGTGCCAGGGACCACTTTCTAAATTTAACAGCACAATCAAGTGCTGGTGACAGGAATGCTTTCAGTACCATCCCAAGTCACTACAGCAGATGTACCCACTCTGCCCCTGAGTCTGGGACTGCTGTGTATAGATTGGCAATAATATTTCAGCTTGGGGCTGAATTTGGGCTGGGATGGGGGGGTGGTGTAGTATTTTTCTGTGTTGCTATGTTGGAAGACAAGTGTCCAAAATATCCATCTCTTCTCATGCTCTTCCCACCAGCTGTACAGAGACACAGGCTGAAATGCATGGCAAGGTGAAGAGTATAGTTGCACTGGATAGCATGATCCAAGTGCTTGTTACGTTACAGTATGCTTGGGCAGTAATGAAGAAGGCACTCAGCTGAGCAAAAATGACGTCTTAAGAAGATTTCAACATTCACCAGTATTCTAAGCCCTACCACTCGGTTATATTCAGCTGAAAACAAGTGGTCCTCTTCCTCTTTTGGCCAGACTTCAACTAGTGCAGTTACAAGAAAACACATAGCCACGTTTGTTTTCTCCATCCTGGCTGCAGCAAAGGGAAAAAGCTAAATCCTTTCCTTTTTTTGCCCTCTGTACATTCCTTCATCCTCCTCTTTCCTATTTTCCCTTTTCTACGGATTCCTACACCACTTTTGCTGAGCTAGTAGTCTATAGTCCCTTACAGAGAAATTTCTGTAAGTTCCACTTTACCCGATCTTAATGTAGCAGCTGAAAACGGCCCAGATAAAACACAACCAAGAAGAACCTAGTTCTCTTCAGGTCTCTTACTGTGGAAGACTTTTGGAAAATAGGCCTTGGTTAAGGAGTAAGTGAGCAGCCCAGATGGTTTCTCACTGAAGATGTCTCAGAGAAGAACCTGTCTTGGGCCAGTTCTTTGTTAGGATAGGGAAGCAAGTCTTGAAAATCTCAATGGGAAGAAATGTAGCAAAACCAGAATTTATTCTTTGACCTCATCCAGAATAGAAACAGATGGCTCAACAATTTCCACCTTTCAAAATGAATCAAAACCACAAGACACGATTCAGCTCCAGGTAGATCAAGCCCTTCCTCAGGAATTATGTTTAAGAAAGGGCAAGAAAAAGATAAGCAATATGGAGCCTTTGAATGCTCTTTTTATTTAAAAAAATAGACTTTTCCAACTCCTATGAAATTAACTTTCATTTCCATTCCTTTCTTTAACAGTTCTCAGAAAAATACAGTAAACAGAAAGGCGATCCATGAAATGAATTGTGGTTTTACTCACTTCCATGTATACACATTGCTCCAGTGGACTTACATTACATAAAGTTAGCAGTTTAGCTGATCACATGGGAATCGTATTTGCCTCCATCTCCCCTTCCCTTCCAGAGATTTTTGAACATGTCAAGCAAATGCAAGGTCGCGGGAGTTAACTGTCTTTACCTTGAAGTCAAAGGTTTGTTCCCAGGACCATCAGGCCAACATGGAAAGCTTTTGAAAGCCTGCTTCAGTTCTGTGAGACAGTTGTCCAAGAGGGTTAAATACAAATACCAGTCACCTATCAAGAAAGGTACAGGAAATTACTTATTTTGTCCTACTGTGCCTGAAATGGGAAAATTTCTAAAAATTGAGACAAGTATAAGCAATGACTGTAGGAATTTGTTCCTCTATAGAAAAACTGATTAGCAAACTAACATGGGCAGACAAACATTTTATTGGGAGTCAGTTCCCTCAGTTTTGACCTACATTAATTTTTCCTTGTTTAAGTTTCTCAGCTGTTGTTTTTAATATGAAAATACAACTATAAATCCGCGTTGCTTTCACTGAGAATATGGAATAGTGCAAGAGAAGTTAAAGAGGAGTCTATACTGCAAAAATATTTCTGTGATGGAGTTAATTTCATATCATTTTATTCTTCTCAAACTTATAATTTTCTACTCCTCATACATTTTTATGGCCAGAAGTGATTGTTAGCATCATCTAGTCTGACATGCAGCATAGCAAGGGCCAGAGAAGTTCATCCAGTAATTCTTGCATTGATCCCAACAATTTACATTTGGATTAGAGTATATCTTCTACAAAGACATCCAGTCTTCATTTAAAAACTTAAAAGCAATGGGGAAAAAAAAATCTGCTACAACTCTTGGCAATTTGTCTGAAAAGTTAATTAAATGTTAAAAGTCCATATCCTACTGCCAATGTGATTTTTTTTTTGCCTTAACTTTAGCCATTGGGTTTCTTTGCCACAGCTGAGAGACCTCCAGTAGTCCTCACATTTCCCACCGACACAGTGCCAAGCACCTTACAGTTGGTCGGTTTCCCATTAAATATTCTTTTCCTCAAAGGTCTTGATTCATTAGAGAACTACACATGACACATGGCCAAGTCCTGCCCCTGCAGTACCCTGGCTCCCTCAGAGCAAGAGCAGAGGCAGCTTATGGTTATTAGCTCCTAACAGCGTAGCTGCAACCACAGCATAACGGATGCTAACCCCAAGTGGGACAGAAAAGGTGACCAGAGCAAGAGTGTACAACAAACAACCAATCTGTGGGTTAGAAGGCCATAGCACAGACCCAATGGTTTCCCTGAAAAAAAAAAAAAGGCTCAGATGTAAGCAGGAATTTGAAGCCTCGTTTGCTATTTACAGCTGAAAAATAATTGCGTACTTGCAAGCTGGCCAGAACCAGCTTTTGCCCACTCCATCTCCCCATCCTTGCTTAATATATGGGTATTTCACCTGTAAAATTATTTCAGGCACTCACAAAGTGGCCCTAATGTAGCCGTCATTGCTTATCCTCCTTTCCCACCGCTCTTCCACGAGGCCTGCTGTGCTACTGTCATGCTATTAACATTCCTCCGAAGTCACGGAAATGCTAGGATGTACCTGATGCATTCAGAAACCCAGCAGGTGCCTTCTGCAGGTACTGCGTGTCCAAGCAATGCCAGGAGGCAGTAATAAAGTTAACACAGTAAGCTATGTAATTTTTAGATAACAGCTACTTACATAAGTACAGAAATTGCTACATTTTATATGTACAGATTGCTCACATTCCAATTATGGACCAAGACCCAGTGCATGCAAATAATTAGTATTTAGGAGCAATACATTATTTTTTTCCCCTGCATGCAGCTCTGTGAACTGAAAATGCTGGTCGACTCCTAAGTTACTTTGCATGTGTCAGTGCAATTTCCCCTCAGTTCCAGAAGCTTCTGGAGCACATCAGTAATGTTGTAATTTTACAAGGGCCTAATAATTGTGTCCGGGAAGCTTCCCATACAATTTTCATCTCTCATTACACAGTTACCTTATTTATACATCAGTATCATTTGGCAAATTGCAGCTAGAATACATGGGGAGGCTGAAGCTGAAGAACACACCTCGGTTCGCTGCCCCGGGTGCAAGGTGAGCTTCGCTGATGCCACGGCCAGTCTGTCTCCAGCTACCTGACACGAGGCCAGGGCTCAGGGACGCCGATCGAGGCACCTCAGGCTTTGGCTTTTTCGCCACACCGCTGGGTTTGCATTCAAACTGTGACATTTTAGTACCCAAAACGGGCATGGGCGGCTTGCGCTGCAAAGGGCCAGGCCACTGGCGGTGGTGCTCGCCCTGCCCGGCTCCCCGGCGGGCGGGTTGAGCGTCCCTGGCCCTCCCTCGGGTCACAGCTCCCGGGCGAGCACAGCCCTCCAAGGCACCGGCTCCCCCTGCCCGAAGGCCGACCCGACCCGGGGCACGCACCGCCCCGCCGCCCCGCGCAGCGCCGCCGCAAGGGCCCGGGCATGGCGATGGGCTGCGAGCGG
>VZRW01006732.1:173761-203618 GCA_013398125.1 Aegotheles bennettii
TGGCCGGCGGCGAACGGCCCCGCTCCCTCTCCCGCGGCCGCCCGGGGCGCAGCCCCCGTCCCCCGAGCGGGTTTGTTTATTTGAGAAGATTTCACCTAGGAGCCGCTGATCAAAGCCGGTGCAGAATAAATGTCGCCCCTTAATAGACTGATTCTTCTAAGCCCTTGACACGGGGAGCGGGGGTTTCCCAGTGCCATTAGCAGTGGGCGCTCCAGACCAGCCAAGAAGAAGGGATTAGGAGGTATTTGTCTAAGCTAATTTCTCTCTCTATACCGGGTCTATAGAGACTGGTGTTACTCTGCTGGAATTGTGCAACACGGCTAATTGGCTACAAATTTAACAGTGGCAGGGCTCCCACCGCAGCTGCCGTGCATTCATCACCCGGCTCTCGCCTCCAGCGCGCCGGCCGTGGGCGCCGGGGCCAGCCCTGCCCGCGCCGCCTGGGCTGGCGGGCACTGCCCCGGACACTGCCCCGGGACACTGCCCCGGACACGGCCGGGCCATCACCCTGAGACTGGGGAAGGTGAGTCCTGTCGTGCCGGCCCGGGGAGCCAGCGGGGCCTGGGAACCCGCTGGAAAGCAAGACAATCAAGTAAAACGGCAATTATCATAGGAATGGGATGCGTGTAGCACAGGGCCCACGAACTTTTATTTATGTGAGCAGCCTCTCAGAAGTCATGTTGACTTTTTCCAATTTATGTTTATACCGCCTCTTATATCCCTTACAGAGCAAGGGAGAAAAAAATTGCAGTATTGGTCGTGGTTACTTAAAATCCTTCCCTCCAGGCTGGTTTGCACCTTGACTTCACCGAGTGTTTGCTTCTTTATCACAACCTAAAGCTAAAGTAGTGACACTTGTATCACGCATGCATCTGACCAATGGGAAGACTTAGGAGCCATCAAGGGTAGACAGATGCATTTTCATTTTGGTTTTAGGCCAGTCAAAAAGCACCAGGGTTGCTAGAGTAGTCTTGAACTAAGGAAGAAATGCTGGGAAAGACCACAGCCTAATGTCAGTGCTGCTGGAGAAAGATTCTGACACCCAGGGCTTTATTCCTCTCCCTCAAGCAGCACCCACTCACCCACAGTAACACCATTACACTATTGCTTCTTTTTGAAGGGGAGACAGGATTTTCTCAGCAAGATTCTTCAATAGTGGACAAAGGCTTCAATTTCCAAGACAAACTTCTACACTCCCAAAGGCTCAGATGGAAACCCGAATCCTCATATGAGTCAGGGAGGACCTCAGTGTCCCAGTCTTTCAGAATTGTCTTCTCAAGATGAAGCACTGCATAACTGTTGCCTTGAGCAGAAAGATCATCTTGAAGATGTTACCCACCTCAGTTGCCTGGAAACCCGGGGTACTAGGAAATAAAAAACAGTAAAACTACATTTCCCCACCTGGCAGTTTGGATTGCTGGACCGTGTCACACTTGCTAACACTAGACTCACAAATTAGGTTGCTATTCTACCTGAGTCGTTCTGGTTTTCATCCTCCAAGCCCAAGGACAAAGGTCACAGTCCATGATTTATCTGTTGAGTTCAGCATCTTATAATGCCTCAGTCTATAACATGTACCCGTGAAACTCAAATAGCATCTTGCACATCCAGGGAGAAATATCAAGACACTACTGCAAGAGCAGCTGTTTAAAAAGCTTTGCAAGACTGTGTTGAATCTCAGCATGTGCTGCTGGGCACAAGTATCCACCTATACTGAGAAAAACACATGAAAATTCACAGGCTGGAATTCTGGCTTTAGTGAGGTGGATGGGAAATACTCGGAATTTCAGCAGGGCCAGAGTTTTACTGAAGGAGGGCACAGAGCTTCAACTACTCATCGGGGTGGTGTACACGAAACAGCCACAGGAACCAAAGCCAGGTTGGCAATGTTTGCTGCTCCCTCTCCCTTGCGTACAGCTGATGAAAAGTTGACAAGTGGTGTCTGTTGATGTGGAATACACTATTGTCCTGCAACAACCCAAAGATAGCATCAGTCTACAAGATAACAGTAAGATGCTGGCCAAGAAAATGAACAGCAGAAAGAGTATTAGTCCATGAACAGAAAGGATTAATTGCATTAAAAATCTGACATCTAAGCCATCATTGATCAAACCTTTCAAGCTAGAGATTACATGTCCTTACCCAGAGCGCTTCTTGAGATGTGCATCGAAAATACGACAAATTCAGTGGGAACACCTTCAATATGAACTAACACAGAGATATGGAAGAAGAAGGCAGAAAATAAGACGAAGATTTTTTAAGGTACTCCACTTCTGTACGAGCTATAACTAAAATATCATGTCTTATGAGGAGCAGTTGTTGTCTGCTGAGGCAGTAAGTACTCCTTCTAACTCCACATAGCAGCCAGAGACCAAGCCGCCTAGCCCACTCTCATTAAGGAGAAGTGCCCCATTCAATGAGGCACTTCAACAGTTGTCTACCTTTGAACGTGTAAATACCCCCATTAAATCTGGTGGATCAGGGCCAAAACTAATTAATTTAGTGATGCTTTGCATCAAAATCTCACTTGCAATACATAGCACTCACAATCAGAAAGACGGGGGATTAATTAAAATAACTATTTAGAAAGCTGAGCAGGTTAGGACTGGGTTAGGACTAAAGAGCATAATGATATCCTTAATGGAAACCAGTGAAACAAATGACCCTTGTGAAACTGATAGGAATTTGCTGAGGATTTTTTCTGTTTGTTTTTTTTTTTTGTGTGCGATAAATGAATTGGGACTGGCAAGCCAGCCAATTTTGGGTCCAAGAGGCCATGCACTTTTATTTAGATTACTTCTTTCAACCTGTCCTTACCAACTAGGCTCAACCCAAACTGTATTATGAGCAGCAGCTTCATAGTACTTCCAGGTATCAGAACGGGCCATAAAAAGCTTCTGTGGTTTGTGATTAGACAAAGAAAAAGGAAGAAAGAACAAAAAGAAAGGAAAGGAAAAAGAACGCAAACCACTGTAGAATTTCAGACATGATTTAAATGTGAACCTAGATGCATTCAGAGCATGTCTTCGCTGTGCCCAGCTTAGCAAGCAGGCTGGACAGAAAGATACGGGCTTGATAATACACTGTACCGCAGTGGACAAAGTCAGATTCTGATGGATTACCCTCACCAACAGAACAAGAAAAAAATAATTAATCAAACAAAGTTACTGAATGATATTTGAGAATGTAAAACAGTAATTGCAGCACTGCAGGCCCTCTGGTTGAGCCTAATTCTCTAAGGCTCCTTGGGGTGTATCGTCAGCTCCATCACTCAGCTGATGTCAACTGAACGGTGCTGGTTTGCACCCGCTGAGAATCTGGCCTTTAAACTCACCCAGCTTGTGTCAGCAGCAGAGTGGCCTCTTACAGCCTTTCCGCAACACTGCAAAATCTTTAATGGCTTGGCACTGCTCAAAATCATTTCATTTTGTAAGAGGAAAGTAAGTGGTATTTCACCTGCCTCGGAGGACCCTTCCCTTCCAGCTGATTAAGGAGGAAACACTGTCGTAACCTCAGTTCTTCTAATATGACAGGCAGTAATGAATTGCTGAGGTGACTGTGATCTTTGCATCCCATGGCCAGTCTATTCCTATAGGTGTTTCCTGTGACTGTAGGAGATTATGGGCAAGGCAATAAAAGAAGCATTCCAGACAATGAAAAACACTCCAGACTCAGAGCAACGTGAAACCTGCATGCCCACGTTTGCTATTTGTTAGCACATATATGTTTTTATAAGGTCCTGTTCTATAGCAAGAGGCAGTCAAGAACTGCACAACTGCAGAAGGCTTGGATTATTTTTTCCCATCAGGAAATGCATCTTGCGTGTATGTGAAGAACACTGTACATAAGTACATTGTGTGGACCATTTGATAAACAAACAAGAGGCTTATGGGCATCATTGCAAAAACAAGTCCAATTTCCTTCTAATTTTAAAACATAATAAACATTCATTTGTTCAGACAGGTGAGTCTGAAACAGCTACATATATTCCTATTTAGGAAGCTGTATAGTTTGATAAACCTCCAGAACTGCAGAAAACAATCCAGATTGGACACAGGTTTTTGACATTACACTTGGGAAATGACTACCTTTGCAAACAATAACATCTCTGTGCCTAAGCCCTCATTCCAACAGTCATGTACATTCATGCATGGAAAACCTGTAAGAACACTGACAGGCCAGAATGTTTACAAGATCACTGCCTATGAAAGGTTATTCACAGACACAGTCTCAGGCAAAATCACGCCCTCAGAGGTATTACAACACTGCCAAAGTCATGGAAAACCAACAGTTTTCTACTGTGTGAGAAACAATAGAGCTATTCTGGACAAGATTTATTCTGAAAAGTAGAGGTTGAGGATAGTCATAATTTTCTTTTCAGAGCATCAAAAGCTGCTGTGCCTGACCATGAAGGTTGCCACAGGACATGCCCTAACCACCCAGAAAAGCTAAAAGCACAGAAATCAGAGGTTGAAGGGGAAAGCACAAGCTTTTCCTCTGTATTCCCCACTCCACAAGTACACTCCTACGGCTTGTACGTATTTCCTTGGTGGAAAAATGAGGTGGCAAAAATGAGTCCTGGAATCATTGGATTTTAAAGCCGGCAAAACCGTTTGATAACTGCATTGTAGTCACTGAGGAGTCCACAGTGGCTGTTGTGTTCCACGTCCTGGGCAGTGACTGTGCGTCCAGGCTGCCGAGTGCACTGCGAAGGTCTCTAGGGCAAGCACATACATAGGGAAGGGGGTCACACAGCATTTGGTTGTCACCAAATTACCTCAGCAACGGTGACAGCTCTGCAGCACCTCAACAGCCTGTGATAACAAATTTGTTGTCCCCTTCTGGGTATTACAAGCCAAAAGGATGCAGACCCCCTCATCAGCTGCACTCCAAGATGACAGAGACCATAGAGCTAGGACTAGGTCCTCCCTGGGCAGGTGCTCACCTGGAGGAATGTGAGCCACTGTAGGCAGAACAAGAGCTCTTGGTTTCTTACCCCAGCTCATCCTCCAGACAACATGATGTACCCCTTTCCTTGGCATCCTCTACATCTACATTGATCTTCCCCGCCTCACTGCCCTCAGTCTTTTCTAAACCATCTTTAATCTCCTGCCAGGCACTACAAAACTACCACCTTCCTTCTCAGGCAGCCCGATGCGAGGAGCCTGCTGTCAAGTGCCCAGTTTACACAGCAAGACTCAAGAATAAAAATTACAAGGACACCGTAGATCTATGTTAAAAATGCCTCTCTCGCACATGATATGTTAGTCAGAAGTCACCCATCAGTGCTGGTAATGCCAGCATTGTACAGGGGATCACTGCCAGGAGGGAAGCACACATCAGTCCACAGAACAGGAAATTGTCTTTGAAAAGGTGTCAAAACATTGGAAAAATGGATTTATTTGGATCAGTTGCTAGTAAATAAATCAATGCTGCTTGAAGTTTTACATGTAGTCTAACCAATATACCTACCTGATTTCCACTGAAATACCATTCTGAGATTTACACATCAAAAATTTGGCTAGGCATACTAGAATAAGAGGGGTAAGAGGCAAGCTGCGTAAGAGGCACTCTGAGCTCTACAGCAGCTGCTCAGAGGTACAAAGCCTCCTCTTAAACACAGTGAAAGAGAAGACAACGATGAGGCAAAACCCAGGCTAGATGCCTATGGTCTAATATAATCCCTCCCATCTTGTCAGCCAGAGCTGTTGCAGCACTGAACTTCACATTGGAAAGTTCCCTAGTTGAGCAGTGGATTCCAATTGCAGTGAGATTTTCTCTGAGATCAAGACACTTAAAACGACACTTTTCTAATGTTTTTACCTTTTAGGGTTTCTCATGTTTCAGCTGAAACCCCAAACACAGATGACACGGTAATTGCAAGCACCTGCACCACAAGGTATCTTTGCCTGACACAAATATGTGTTGAGTTCTATGAGGGAAACAGCACTGTATCCACTCCACATGCTAACATAACCAGGGAAATCCAATCTGACTCAAGACTGTCTACACTGTCAGTAATAACCCTGGAAAAAAGAGATTTTGAGCTGCTTTTTATTGACACTCACCTCATTCCAGAGCTCAGCAAAAGATGTGCATAGTTGATGCAGCCAGCCACAGAGATTTTTGTTTTCCCTAAATAAGTCTGAAAAAACAATAAAAGGTTAAGTGCTATTTTTTTCAAAGCCTGAAACACAGGCAAACAAATTGAGGGTAGAGAGATCAATCATATAAAGCAGAAGCTACTGGCAGTTACCCTCAGCAAGCTGAACAATTTTCAATTACTCTGGAAGAAGAGGTCAACAAAATACATTCTCCAACCTGTACATTCCGAAACCCAACTTCCTAACATTACAAGTGCCCTTTGTCTGAGTAATTCAGTGCTGTTTTTTTTCCCAGCACCCTTTTCCCTGCTTTGATCTATCAAGTCAAGTTCTTTCCTCAGGGCACCTACATTAAACTTATCCTGAATATGTGCCTGCAACAGAGAACACATTTGAACCCTCGCCTTCTGAAAGCCAAACTGCCATCACAGCCAAGCACTCTGCCAGAGAGTTGCTACAGCGTGACTGGGGCTGCTGTTCAGTACCTCTCTGACCCAAGGTGCTGAGGGTGTTAACTTAGCAAAATGAGGAGATGGTCCACATCCCGGGGGTAACCTGTGCCGGCATATGAGCTTCCCAGCTGTGCTGGCGCATCCCAGCAGTAGCAGCGAGTTTTCCCCATCAGGAACTGCAGAGGCTCAGCAGGGTTGGCCAGGTGTCCCAGTACAGAAGAAAAGTCTCTGGAACATAGTATGACTATGCCTCCTACCAAACAACATCAAGGAGTTTAAAGCACTGCATACCAAATTTGCCATATCTTCCTGACTTTGAGATTTCATCTCTGCTACCATAATTTTGCTACATTTCTAGCTTCATAGTTTCTTGCTGTCATTTTTCCTTGGCTTTTCTCTCAGCGGGTTTCTGGGCTTCTTTATATGAGTTTTTCCTTCTAAGTGGCAATGGGGATGGAGTTAGATTTTGTCACAAAGCATCTCCATCACCACATAAACAGAACAGAAAGTTCTACTTTAGTCTGTAGCACACACATATACATATAACAAACGATGTATGCAGGAAGGATGGCAAAATTTCTAGCATATAGAATGAACAAGGTAATTTTCTATGTACTTCTGCTTTCACATACAGCAGCACTAAATGTGGCAATTACAGTCTCAGGAAAGATGCTCAGATGTTTATTTCTCCATTACGACTTTACACTGCTATCTGGTCTAAAGGGTGCAGCGAATCCCAACAGAAGGAGCTTTTATGATGATAGTACCATTTTTACAGCAAACATAAGCTGATGATTTTCAGTGGAAAGAGATAGTCACTAAAAATTGACTAACCTACTTTAGTTAGAAAAGTTTTATTTAAAGCCTTTGTGTGAGAGAAGCAATCCATTTATCTTCAAATACCTGACCATAAAGTTGCTAGTGTATGTGGAGAGAAGGTAAAAGAAGAAAAATAAACTCTATGTGGAGAGAAGGTAACAGAAGAAAAATAAACTCATTTCCCACACTACATGCAAAAACTGTCTACTACGTATAAAAACAGGTTTTGAACTGGCTAGAAATTAAATCGATTCTGGACAGAAAAGCTCCCTCACTTTTAGATTCAGTCCTTCCTTGGAAGTCTGCAGTTGTTGTTAGCTTCTAAGCCTGGCCGATATTTCATAGAACCATAGAACAACCTAAGTTTGAAGGGATCTCAAAAGACCATCTGGTCTAACCTTTCATGGGAAAGGGAGCCCAGATGAGATCACCTAACACCCTGTCCAGTCCTGTCTTGAAAACCTCCAGCAATGGGGACTTTACCACATCCCTGGGGAGGTTGTTCCAGTGATTGGTTGTTCTAACTGTAAAAAAAAATTGCAATCTTGGAGCTGTCTAGGGGCAGAGATATGGTTTGATTTCCTTATTCTGCTACCTTCTGGAAGATTGCAGGCAAACCGCCCTGCAAGCTGCTTCCTGCTTCTTTATAAACTAGGTATAAATCATACCACCTGACAAGAAAGGTTTAACAAATTAATGGTGCCAAGTAGCATCTTCTACTGGAGGATTTCAGAGACCTTTCCTGGAAATCTTCCTGTGAGGGATGCAACCACACTTTTGCTTTATTACTTATAGACCTTTGGGGGCTTTTGGTTTTCTCCTCAACAAATGCAAATCTTATTCTGTCATCTCTCCACCATGTTAAAGTAGAAACAAATCTATGTATCACTGATAAGAATCAGTAGAAGAGTCTTGCTGCAGGATGATGGACCTCTTTTGGAGGTCTTGACTGTGTAAGGCAAAGGGAAAAAACAAGATAAATGTATAGGCTTAAAAAGCCTTGTGAACTTTGTAGACATAGTGTATAGCCCTGAACGTACTTGTATTTTAAGAAAACTTAAACATCAAACACAGCTGAGCTGCTCCCATTGCCTCATTTTTACAATGTGGAAGAAAACAGTTCCAGATATAAGAAAAGGCAGTGATAAAGAAATGGCTGTTACCTCATCCCAGTCTCTCAGTTGCTTCCTAATTCCGATTTGATATTCCTCTCCACTGCTCACCCTCCCAACGCACTCTGCCATAAGGACGCCCTGATGTTGCTTTCTCTGCTATCTATCAAAACAGTGATGCGTTAAAGGTGGGAAGCCTACAGATTTCACAAAGAGAGTCTCAGGTACCCAAGCCCTGGTAGAGTTTTCTTCAGTGTAAACACTTTATATAGGTACTGCATTGTTGCAATAGTCAGGAACTGAAAGTAAGCAAAGAAAGCTTTTCTAGCCTATTCTTAAAAAGCCTATTTTTGGCCACTCTTGCCTCTGCTCCAGCTCTGCTCGTAGCACCCATGTGCAACAGAAGAAACTCCTGGCTGAGCCTCAGGAAAGGAGAAACCAAACATGTGGCAACTGAATTGTTCTTTGTCTCTGTTTTCTGAGCCTAGCTGTGCTTACACCTCTGCAGTTTTGCATCCTCAGGAGCATGCTCAGAGCCTAGCGTGGAAGGCATGTCCTCAGTACTGTTTCTGAAAGGGAGGGAAATGGAGGGGTTTGTGGCTTTTGGGTTTGCAGCACTCAGCGCCACATGTAACATTGAAAAGTGGCCAACGACTTCACAGGTGACTTTAAACATGTGACTCCCCCACATGCCAAAAGTCTCCTGGCCATCTGGTGTGACTACATAATACATGTGATCACTTGAGTGGAATTTTATCTTTTTTAATCCTTGTTCCTCACCAAAATGTTTACGTTCTTTTTCAAGCATGTCACGAAATTGATACATTTTATCACACCAAAAAAAGACCGACAGACTTCACTCCATGCCCCCTCATAGTTGACGAACACATTGACACCACCTCCTATTAAA
The DNA here is from genome assembly GCA_013398125.1 of Aegotheles bennettii. Lineage (NCBI taxonomy): Eukaryota > Metazoa > Chordata > Aves > Caprimulgiformes > Aegothelidae > Aegotheles > Aegotheles bennettii. The sequence goes on from VZRW01006732.1 coordinate 183,159, forward strand.
TCACAAGAGGTCACCTTCAGCTTTTATCAACAAGAAACTCCAACTTCCTGATGACATTTCATGATTTTTAATACTGTCATTCACGCTTTGAGGGACCCCTGATAATCCCTCACAAAGCGATCTCATCATCGTCCTTTGAATCCCTTCTTCCCACTCTCCTGCAAAACATTGCCAAGTTTGGGGTGACTGTTGTGCTACAACCTGCTGCACTGACCAGCAACATCAGAGTACTACAGGTGGTCCCTGCTCTGGTTGTTGTCTTGTAAAACATTGTAAGCATTTTGTTATAGACCTCCTTGTTTCTTGGTGCATTCTGCACTAAGGTATCCAGATCCATGGCTAGGCTTCAAGTACCATGCTAATTAAAAGCAAAAGAAGATGATTTCCCAAGCTCTGTATCTATCATTCAACAACAACAACAACAAAACAACAAAACAAAACAAAACAAAACAAAAAATCAGGTCAAATTTAAGCAACAAACGTCAGGTCAAGTTTAAGCAATTTCCTTTTATTTACTTCCATTTTATTGACAATGAACAACTCTTAGCAGGCATACCTCAAAATATACCTCCAGTAACAATTGTTTTGCCTCAGGTATTTATGCAGCATTGTAACTACAGCATCTATATAGCATTTCTTTTTCCCCACGCATACAAATACACACTCATACTTAATACATTAGCATTTCCACACTAGGTTTTTACACTGCATCCAGTTAAGCAAATTGCTCAATTAGCTGAATAGGGTTTTTTCTTTTCATTGTGAAAAGACAGAGTCTTGCAGAATGGAATGGTGTTCTCAGTAAGAGGCCAGTTGGGTGTGATTTTTGGAATAAAGGAGAGAGGATGAGTGGGTTGTAAAAGATTTTTTTAATTATTCACGTTTTATTGCCTTAAAAAGTCAAGCAGAGAGGGCAAACCAACACATGTACTGGTTCATGCTGGTAGGTAACAGTAGCATGTTGTAGAAAAAGCCCACCATGCTTACTAGAATTTTCCCATTATAGCATGTACCTCATGGACATAGAAAAGATTGTGGGACTGTCAAATACCGAATGTCAGGGAATGGCATATCCACTCGTTGGTAAAATAAGTCAGTTAATTTGGCAGGTAAATATTAAGTAATCATATTGTCAGAACAAGGCAAGTGGCTAGGAAAGGAAGACAAAGAAGAAAAGAAAAAAAATATAAATAGGAAGGAGCCAAACTGGAGAGGGGAAAGGGAGACAATGCAGGAGTTTGATGGCCAAGTGATGAGAGAGTAAAAGATGATAATCCATCTGGAACTGGATTGCCTTGTCCCTGTGTCTCACATTGGCCTCCATTTCTGACTTTCTAGTGCCTGGGAGAATTTAAGCATCATCCCACCTGGGTTTTGTTACATACAGACTGGAACAGCTGAGAAAAAATTAAGCAGTTTGGATATTTTCTCATTCATGTTCTCAATATTTTTTAAAAAAAACTTTACTATTTCATGCTCTTTGTGGACTTTTATCTTTTTTTGCTTGCTAAAATCTTAGCAAACTTTAGTTTATTTTTTTAAAGTAAATATTGTTTCATCTTGATTTAGGTTTTCCCTTATTTGGTTTCAACAGAGCAAAATTTCAAATGAGCTGAACAAGTTTTTTTAATTTAATTACATTTTCCTGGGGTAAAAATGTCTATGATATTTGCCTAGGCAAAGTGTTACATCACGTACTCTATTTATGTTTCAGCATTGCAGTGACTTTTAAAAGCTCACAGCAGGAAATGAAGAAAAGCCTGAACTCATAATTATTAAATAATAATTAAAAAAATGTACTCTGCTAAGGTTGCATTTATTCAAAATGGTACAATTAATATATCCCCGTGTTTCCATTAATATACGTTCCGGTGGAGAAATTGATAGGAAATGTGGTCATGGAATGAACTTTACAGCAGACTTGTATAGTCTCTGCTGAGCAGAGTTTAATTGAGCAAAGCACCTTGGATAAGGAGTACTGCACAGGAATGAGATTATCCATCATGCACCACCTAAATGGTGGAGAATTTAAGTTCTCCTTGTATTGACAGAGTTGGAAGGATGCTCCTTAGCATGATCAGACATCACAGGCAATAGGGAATTTAAATGCTCACCTTCCCGTGGAGGCAAGCCATTCCTCTCTTAAGCTTTTTTCAGCCTTTATCCTTAGGTCTGCTTCTTGCTGCTTAGATGAAAATAGCTGCAGCTCCTCAAACCAGCCCATGCGAAGGCCATTCAGGACCTCTCCCCACCTAATTTCCCTCCAGCGCCTCCCTGCATCTCCTGACATTACCTTGTTCTACTTGTCTCAGGTACCTCTGCCTTGCCTCGTGCCTGGGTCTTTGTGCCTTTCTCAACTGCTCAGCCACACTGAATGCTGAAACAGATCCTGCTCTTCTCCCTTGACCCAGCAGTCGTGCCACAGCCCAGATTTCACTTGTCACTCTGACCTGCACTGGTGTTAAGCCACTACAGAAGCAAAACCTCCATTCACAAAAGATCAGTGCGGAGCCTTAGCCCCATTCAAGTTGCTATCAGTGGCAACATGAACTTTCTTGGATTCTCATTACAACCATGAATTTGAAATAACTGTTGCCATCTGTCTTCATGCATTGACCACAAGTTTTTAGTCTTCACCTTTATGGTTCTTCAACACATAGCTCATCACTCTGTCTAGCACCTGGTCTCCTACCTCACGATTACTTTCTACCTTCAGTCTGTCAGCAGTGCCACCTGACCACATTCCCATCTCCAAAGCAAGTCCAAGTTTTACTCCTTGTGCATGAAGAGCTTTTTCATCAGCCTTTGCAAAGTGACTGCTATATTTCTCTCTAAATTCCCTACAAAAGCTACCTTTGCCAGGAGGGCCTGCAAAGCACAGCCCTTGGACAAGGGCTCAGCACACCGCAAGCTACAACTGCTGAGTACCATGCAACTCCCAGTTCCGTGTTCACATATCTGTTTCAGATAATCTTGTTCTGATACTTAGACAAATTCCTAGACAGTCAGTTGTCGTGCTCTGAAGTCTTAATTTTTGGTGGACTCCTGGAGTTGTTACTGAAAAAGACATAGTAAACATCTAGAACACAACTCTGTTGTCTGACCTGTTCTCCATCATTTGTCTTTCTCTACTGAAGACCACAGTGCAGAGAATATCCCTAGATGAGCTGATGCATGGGTTTGAAAAAACACAGCTGAAGGAACAAGTGCTCAGACTCTCACATAATTTTGGGAAGCTTTAATTTAATTATTTTATACTTTTTTGTGAAAGACCATACCCAAAACTGTAACTGGCAAGAAGCAAGAAGAAAAAAAGTTTTGTTAAGCTTTTAACTTTAAATTGTGTTCATACTTGGAGACCAAATTCAAACAATGTTTATTTCTTGAAAGCACAGGGAAAAAAACTGTGTTGTTGCTGTTGCAAACAAAGGATGAGATGTGCAGATCTTCCACAGCACCTGGCAGAAAAATTGTCACTCTGATTCTTTGCACACTGGTGTACATTCTAACATGGCAAATCCAGTGGCCCTTCTGCCCCTCAAACAGGAGGCACAGCACAAAATGCCCCAATCCCCTTCCCAGAGCTAAGACCCTATTGCTAAATCTGCATCAAAATTCTGTCTGAAGACAAAATATTCAGGAGATAACAAGAACAGTTCTGCTGCTATAGGAAAACATCCATTCTGACTCCTCAATTACAGCATCAAAGTGCAAGAGGAACAGCAATTCTAATCATAATTTTATCCCTGTTATTATGTATATGACCAAAGATTTCTTCTTTAAAGTTACAAAAAAACAGCCATTAATATTTTTATTTCACAAGGTTTCATGGACAGAATCTCTTGCCTGCAGCAATTCAAAACTCTCGTTACTGAAGCTCATCACTTTTTTATTTGCCTCCTTCAGTGCTGAGGAGACATTTATAACTGTTGCAGTCAAACTTGAAATAAGTATACAGTGCCAGGGTGCTGCCTGTTACCAGTCAGGCAGAAGATGACAATGACAAATAAAAAGCAATGAAAAGACATGATATAGATATAGGGAAGATTGTGACTACCAAAGAGTTAATGGTTTTGTGATGGTAAGAACTGAGCTTAGAAGAATACCAGGTATTAGAAAGCGTGTTTTTGGGTTTTTTTAAATCTATTCAGACCATTGAAGTATTCATCTGTTCTCTATCACACTTTCCCTACCTCTTCTTTTCTTTGCTAGTTGGTATTTTTTTCATATTTCATATTTTTCATTATTTCTTTCTTCATATCTCTCCTACTGGATTGAACAGCGTTGAGCTGCCTTCACCACACAAAACCACAGATCACTAGATTTTTTTCTTCACTCTAGACATAATTTGAGACAATTGAATTTGAATAGCAATTTTGTGTTCACATCTTTTATTTATTAAGGGTCTTCAAAATATGGGGAAAAGGGAAAATACAAAATCCAGTACATATAAGAAATGTCAAAGTGGGGAAGAAACAGGCACAAAAAAACCTATTTTTCTCTTAGTTTTTTCTTCTAAAAGATTAAAAGCTAGTGAGCCAGATTCCCTCCCTTCCAGGGATATGCTCAGTGCAAGAGTCTGAAAGGATTACAGCAGGACGCCACTCACATAGCTCTCACCATCTGTCCTGAGCAGCTCTGGTTTAAATTACAGCTACCTCGGAGTCCCTGTATCCCTAACCAGCATGCACGGTGCCCAGCTGAGAGGCACTGGAGAACACCAGTGTCTCCCACATGGCTTGTATCCTGAGGAGGGGATGCTGGGGCAGACCAGACACCTCAGACCTGTGCCTGCAGCCCCTTCTCCCCCTTTTGCATTCTCCCAGCCAAAAGCTCAGGTGCCAGAATAGAAGTACAGGTAAAGATACAGCATCACTGCTCTCTCAAAAACACAGAGGGACAAGACTATGGGACAGGGCCTGAGCTGCTCCAGAGCCACAAGTTTTAATGCTGGGCCAGGTGAGCATTTTCCACTGGGAAATGGGAGCTGCCTCAGTCCACAGGGAAGGAAACACATGCTTACATTCCTTCTGAATTTGCCCAAAGTTTTTATTTCGTCATTTCAAGCTGTTTAAAAGCTGGTTGTTCTGGATAAGTAACCAGGGCTGGAATCTGTCAAAGCAGCAGGTACAACTTCAAAAGTTAGACTGTGGGCTGCCACCAGAACCTCCTTGGAAAAGGTAGTGCATTCCATAACTGCTTTCTATTATTAGCTCATCACTATAGACCTGGATTAAACAATCACTTCAAATGAAGGAAAGGAAGAATGTATTCTTCTTTCTCTATGGCTGGATTTGTTCCCTTTGCCAAAAATATTTTTAAATTTAATGTGAAAACAAGTTATGGGTATGGACCCCTGCTTCTGAAGAAATAGAAGGCAGTTTTTCGTGAAGTTTTAGGGTGATTCTCCCTTCAAAAATATTTCAGTAGTGTTAAATTATATAATGACAGCTATGCATCCTGCATGCATGACTTGCTTGGCTTGCTTTCCTCATGTTCTTGGTAGCTGGGGTTGAGGGCTGCAGAACAGATTCCTAAATTGCATTTCCCTTTCCTGTATTTCAGTATACAAGTAAATGCCTGATTTCTACAAATTCTGAGCAATTTTTTGAGTTGCAGACTCCTGGGGCTGCACCCTCCTTCAAGTTGAAAATCAAGATCTGGGCCTCAAAAAGAAAGCAGGCACTGAAGGTTCCTTCAGTCAGGGATTTATGCCTGAATCACTAACCTGCTCAGTAGGCTTGCCAGCTTTCTCCAGTAATAACGCTTCACATCAGTTATTTGAGCTCAAATGCAGCATTTGCAGAAGAAAAACATTCTGCAGTTTACCATTCTGGAAAGAGCTGATTGTTTTGTTGTCAATAAAGAGAAGGATTACAGAGTAGGCGAATTTGTTACATACACGTATGGCCCATGAAATGCATCCCTCTATGAATCTTTAAATATTATCAGCCTACAGTAATTGCTACTTACACTCCACCCACTTCATCCTTCTTTCCTTCCTTGCCTCTGAAGAATAATTTGACAGTTGTTTTCTTTGAATAAGTTGAACTACAAAATTATTTCTATGTCTAATAGGGACACAAATATGCTAGCATAAGTATAGTTAAGAAAATGTGGACAAATTTGAAAGTCTTACCCATATGAAAGTGAAAACCAGAGTGTTTTCTAGAACTGAGGTGGCCTGAAGAAACTAGAGGATGTGGTGGAAGGAAGAAACGCAGAGGGGACTAAACCCTCGCCCCCACCACAGACCCAGGACTATCCCCCTAGCATTGTAAAATTAAATTTATAGATAAAATCAGGAAAACAGACCCAGGCATTAAGATCACAGGTGCTACTTCACTGACAGCCTATTATAAAGCTCCAACTGTGTCTAAAGTTATAAAGCAATACCACAGTTATTTATCAGGATGAATAATGTGAAAATCCACTTACTTGTTTTTCTTTTCTTTTTTTTTTTTTAATATGTCTTCATTAAAAGATTCCTACTGCACCTAGCAAGGTTTCCCCAGATGTTCATCTGGTATAGCAGCAAATGGCAAATGTAGATCCAAGACACAAGGAAGAAGCACTCACGCCTTGCAGCAATGGGAAGGAGGCTCCTGCCACCCAGTGAGAGGGAAACAAGGCCAAACACTAGCGCACTGCCCTTATCCATACAATTCCCAAAGGTCAGAAGAGGCCAAAGACATCCCAACAAGTGAAGGTCATAAAAACAAACTGCACAGAACGAGTTACAGAGGCCAAGAAAAAAGGCCATTTTCAGCAGACACATTCTGAAAGATGAGGTGGGAAGAAGGATGTTTGGAAAGGGTAAAGAATCAGCCATCCAGCCACACCAAGACTCCAGCCAATGTGGGATGCAGTCGTTTACAGAGTCGAAGTAACTGGAGAAGTCACAAGTCTCAGCCTTATGGTATCAGTGTGTTATGAGCAAAATTAGGCTGCTCCTGTGTATCTTCAAGGAAATTAGACCAGGGCTATTAAAATGGTGTAATCAAAATCAGAGACCACATCATGCATCATGGGCAAGAAAGAAACCTGAGTATATTGATCTACATCCAAACAGATAGGTGTGTTTTACCTACAGCTCACATGTGCGGGAAAAAATAAAATAGAAAGCTTTCATTTGTTTATAGAAAGCAGTCTTTGCTGGAAACAACTAGAAGATCCTTACTTATGACCAAACAGGCTCGGCTTACTCAACACCCATCCTGAGAATCCAAACATGATTTTCTTCTAAAACACAAGTGAATCACTTTCAAATGAAGCACAAATTTAAAGAGCTAAAGAGATGAAGGAACCTGCTTAAGGTGGAGCAAATTCCAGAGAGAAGGTTGGGAAGGTCCCAAAGGAGAGTAAAATCATGTCTGTCAATCCTACCGAAAAAAACCCAAACCTACCCTTAGAGAACTTGCATGGCACATGAACAGGATAAACAATCGAGGATGAAACTCGGAATCGTGAAGCCAGAGTATTAGCAGGGCATAACCAGGACAAGACATTCCCAGCCTCTTTCATCAGCTCCCCTAGGGGCTGATGGTGCCTCTTGAAGGGCACTATAATGGTGCTTTAAAAGATCTGTCAAGAAATATATATATAGGTGCCAGGACCCAGCAGGGGAGAGAAAATTGTTATGGGAATCAGAGCCTTAAGGCAGCTCTGAAAATGTTGCTGCAACCCATGAAGCCACTGAGGTCTCTGAAACGAGGACTGAAAGCAAGGTCTCACCTGCAAGGATATTGTGGAAAATGGGAGATGGCTTTACAGAACTATTTTATTTCTAGTCTCTCTTTCCTGTTTGCTTTGTATTTCTCTATTTCTTTAAGTTACTTGAATATCATAATAGAATCTGGAGGTTAAAGTTCTTTTGCTCCTCTTTGGAGAAATCACCATAAGGTGAAGGTACAGCCAGATCCACTTCAATGCCCTGGGCCGCTCAGGATCCCATCACAAGTCCATACTGCAAACAGGCAGCAGAACAAAGTCCTGCTTCATATTTAGCACTATTAAATTATGACACCGAAGAACCACATGTTGACATTATATTTAACAAAAAGGCTGAAAACAGGACCTGGTATCTTAGGACCTGGTATCAGAAAAAAAAGAAATTATGTGTGGAAGACAAACTCAAATACAGTGTTCAGTTTTGGGTCCCGCACTACAAGGACATTGAGGTGCTGGAGCAGGTCCAAAGAAGGGCAACAGAGCTATTGAAGGATCTAGAGCACAAGTCTTATGAGGAACAACTGAGGGAACTGGGGTTGTTTAGTCTGAAGAAGGCTGAGGGGAGACCTTATACAACTACCTGAAAGGAGGTTGCAGCAAGGTGGGTGTTGTCCTCTTCTCCCAAGTAACAAGCAATAGAACAAGAGGAAATGGCCTCAAGTTGTGCCAGGGGAGGTTTAGGTTGGATATTAGGAAAGATTTCTTCACCGAAAGGGTTGTAAGACACAGGAACAGGCTGCCCAGGGAAATGTTGGAGTCGCTATCCCTGGAGGTATTTAAAAGACATGTAGATGTGGTGCTCAGGGACATGGTTTAGTGATGGACTTGGCAGTGTGCTAGGTTAACGATTGGAGTTGATCTTAAAGGTCTTTTCCAACCAAAATTATTCTATGATTCTGTAAGACAGAACTAAAATGAATCAAGCAAAGTCAATGTGACTCTGCAAATCTCACTAGTTCACTATAGGTATCTTGGGGACATCTATGGTGACAATCACTGTGAAATGGTGGTGACCAAAGAGACCCTTGGTCTTCTGAAGTTGTCATCACCTGAAGATGCCTGCTGAAGAAGAGTAGGCATTTAAGTCTGGCCAGGAACAAGAGACATGAGAGGCTCAACAACTCATCTCTCGTAATGAAGATGTCCATGTTACCTCACTCAGAAACATGCAGAGCAGAGACACTAAATTAAGCAAATCTCTGCCATCACCTTTTCTCAGAAGATAGGATTCATCTCACCAAACTGTAAGCACTTAAAAACCAGACGTTTCCTCAGTTCCCTCAATAATTGTCAGCACAAATGGCAGCTTTCAGAGGTGATTTATCCTACCTACCTCACACACCAGCCTGGGCTGGGGTGACTCACCCCAGAGAGCCTCTTGTGCACACCATAAGGAAAGAGGCCTGGGTGGCTCACCTGACCTCAACATTGATGCCCTGGGAGACTAAACCCATGCACAGAAGCTCCCAACAACTTACTAGTTCAGGGTACATCTGCTCTCGTTTCACTCTGCTCTACAGAGGTTGGCAGCAGCAGGTCCTGCCCCAGCCCCAGCTCTGCCCTCTGCCCGAAGACTCGGCTGGAGGACAGTGAAATACAGGATCTTCCTGCTCCCTCCTCTGAGACAAAGAAGAACAAAGAGCTCCAAAGGTTAAAGTAAACAGAGAAAAGCCACAAAAAGGCGGACAGGTCTCAGGTGGAGGAACTTGGGAGCTGGAGGGAAGATGATGGTAAATGGGGATAAAAAATGGGGCAGCAGAACTGATTTGGAGTTGCTGTGGAGTGGTGAATGAATTGCTCACCAAGGGCAAGGGTAGAGGCTCTGCCTGGCAAAGAGGTGCTCAAGGGACTCTGTGGAGGAAAAGCCATACCCAGCCATGACTGCTCCGCTCTGAGCACCAAGGCATTGAATACATTTGGGCCCAGATTCTTTCCTGAGATAACTTCACAGTGATACCAGAAATTATGCAAGTTAAGATGCATGTCTCTTATGAAAATGATGCAATAATCAGTGTCTACAGTTCGATTATGAGATAATTAATTTTAATTGCATATTACATTCTCATTGAATTAAAAGATTTAAAGAGTTTGACTATTTTTATATTCCCCTTGCAATATATTTTGTAGTCTGTGCTATTTAGAGACAGAAAATTGCAACTATTTTAAAAACACGACAATGACTTTCACCTCCCTGAGGGAAATCTTGAATTATTACCTGATGGCATCAGGGTTTCATCCTTATTCTGTTAGAGAAAATCACTCAACACCCCTCCTTACCTTTGCATTCCACCTTTTGAGTGCCTTAAGTTCCCAACACTGAGGTGAAAAAAGTTCATTATTTATTAGGTGGACGAGAGGAAATTATGTCTTTTTTACATATTTTTTTCTTCACCAGAAAAATTTGGAAATAAAAACTTTCTTTTTGTCACATCTTCTTCTTGCCACTCATTCAGCAGGAGCATTGGGTGGGCCCTTGGTCACCTCCCTCCCAGGGGAACAGGCTGCCACCTTGCCCAGTGCAGTGAGGGGCAGCCCAGCTGCTCACCCCCAGAATGAGCCCACACGCATTGGTAGCACCTCACTGCCTTCAGCATCACTTTGCCAGCTGCAAGGGAGAGTGACTGAGGTTGGACATTACCCCATGCAGCAGAGACATATTTTGCCTGTTCTGATTTTCCATTTTTTAGCTCCTGCCAGCAGCAGAGGATTGAGCAAAACGTCCCTGTTATAGCCCTCGACAATTCATCGTAGTAAGTCACCAGCTGAATTGCACCTTGTTGTCCCACTGTGAGGGAACAAATCACCAACTTCTCCAATTGTTCACGTATCTTCTCAAATGGTTGCTGAATAAGTCATGCCAGTAACAGGCAGTTTGTAACTTCCCATCCAGTGGTTTGCAGCAGATATTCAAGACCCAGCCTTTGAAGCTGACTGGGTTTTGACCTGCCGCAGAGGCTATAGAAGTTCCTAAGGATTTGGACACTTAGGACTCTTTGCTTTTGCAAGGGACAAACTAAGAGCTTTCTTAATTGGCCTTCAGCTGGCATTTTCTGTGCCATGAGAAGCTCCGAAAAAGAATGAGGCGGGAGAGCAGGGACGCCTGCAATAAACCCTCACCATTCCTTTTCAGGGTGTAATACATACTCCCTGTCCCAGCCTGTGCCCAGCGTGCCTGCCTTTCCCAGTCAGATCTGAACACCCATGCTCCCACACCACATATCTTCAAGATTCAGGAGGCCGGCCCTTGCTTAGCCAGGCACCAGTGCTGCCTGCAGGGGTATGGTGATGGGACATCATAGACAAGAAGGGACAGACCTTCTGAACCCCAAATGTCCAGCCGAGGAGGCTCCATGATTGCCTGACATGAAATACAAGATACTGGGTCTGTAGAAAGGAACAAATACAAACCGGGTGTGCAAGCATATCCCCAGTTTCATGCTTAAATATGTAACCTTGCCCAAGCAGAAGTTTTTTTCGAGCAGTAATGTCCCCCTGTGCCCATCCTTTTGTGCCAAAGAGGTGAGGAAAGCTGTGGAAATCTCCCCAAAAGTCAAGACTTATGATTTGTCTTTCCTCAGATCCCAATTTTTTAGACTCAAAGAATAAGTGATTACAAGTTTCGTACATATTTCTAATATATTCCTACCTTATCCCCTGTATGTCTCAACCTTTTCTTTCCTAGTCTTTCTTGCTCTTGCATGTTTTATTCTGACTGGAAGCCTGAAGGTGTGGAGGTATTGATTACACATCTCTCTCTGACACACTGCGAGATATGACATCTCCCGTCTTCACGCTGGTGACTGGCTTACGTGGCAGGTTTCTTCTCCATGTATAAAACACATCAAAATTGTATTACATGCTGCTGTTGTTTTAAATAGAAATATGATTCAACTCACCCAAGTTTTTTTCAGGTGTTTTTTTTTCATTTCACTTAATGCCTAACCGTTTCAGGTTTTGACAGATACGCAACTCTTCCTGGAGGCTGCTGTTCCTGAGCTTGTTGTGTTAAAAGTCTTTTATCCTGAGATCAGTGGTCCCAGGGATGAGAGCAGGCGATTAAGTTCTGCATTGTACCTTGCAAGTAGGGACCAATCATTTAGTATGTAGCTGTGTCTGGAGCGTCTAAACTAAGGCTAGTTCGATAAGTAGTGGAACAAAGGCTACTCTGGCATGAAGGCTGTTTATATTTCACAGGGGTTATTTTTTTTAATCATTTTTTCTTAAACCATTGGAGGGCCTTGGAAGTGTGTTACTGCAATTCCGCTGTCGGTCCATATTGCAGAGCTGTCCTAAAGCCACAGGGCACGTGTATCCACACATCATCATACAGAACAGCCTGGCGTGAAACCAGACTCTTAAACAATAGCAAGGGGCTTTTTATGCAATACAAAAATATATTAAAAATACATAATGTAACTTGTCTTAATATACTTTTCTGAGTCTAAAAATATGCCAGACCAAAAGAAACATATTTACATAAAAAGCAGACAAGGTCAAATAACAAAGAAAGCCCTTAATTAGTTGTAATCAACTTTAATTTGCATACCGTATATAATTCCTAAATGATTGTTAATAATAACTTTATATAATGGACTTCCAATTTTCATGAAAATGGCACATTTTGATAAGCAGACACAAAACCCTAGTACTAATAAGGTTTAATTTGCATACATTAGACTGATTATCCAAACAAAAGGATTACAGTATTACTTCTCCATACCTTTATGTCCTTATTATGCACATTTATTAACTTCACAAAAGCTAGCTGTTAGTGACAAACAATAGCCGTGGCTGGAAGAGAAATCTACAGTGTGAATAAAGTGCATTTTAATGCTAAGGAGCAAAGTTTATACTGCATAAATGTTTTGTTTAACTCTTCCTTTTGCAAAAGGCATTGTGCTATAAGGCAGCCACTATTAGATGGATAAATCACTTCTTTATTATGTGATCTGGTTTAAAATCACAGTAAAGAATAGATTTTCTGTAAAAATTATAACCTGCTCATGCTCCCAGTTTCTCGACGTGAAGTTAAAAAACATGGATGGTGCTTTAACATACCAGGAAAAGTGTTTACAATCACAGGATTAAGCTGTTAATTCGTGATTCCAGGGCACAGTGTTAATAAATATATTGCCACAAGCTTCGTTTTCACAGCATAAATAATAATACAGGTGGCAATAGCTGTTCCCAAGGGCATTACATATACCCCACAATTAATGTGTGAGCAAGGGGGAGGGAAAAAAAAATCATTAGTAGATCTGGTATCTGAAGCAAATGATGCTCACAAGGGGCTGAGAAGAAAGCCAATAGATGTGAAGCTTAAATTGAATGCCACCCTGGAGCTCCTTCTGTGCTGTGACATGGGGCTGTGCTGATGCAACAGTGATAGTGATGTGAGAAGAGAATGTTGTCTCTGCTGCATTTTGCACCCTTCTGGTGAGACACACCACTTTTGAACAGAAACGCTGGTTTTGGAGATACATTGTTAGCCCACGTGTTTTGATACCCCATGGACCAGCTGGCTCTACAGGGAGAGTTGCTACAGTTGTCTTGAACCTTGAGTGACTGCTCAGGGGTAAATTGTGTCTTGCACCTTTTTTTGACCAAGGTCTCCGTGTCTACACGCAACTAGTTTGCTTGACAAATCAGAGCAACCCAGATTAGTTTTTACTGTTAGACAGATGCCATCCAGATGATCCCTTGAATACACAGAGAGCATCTGGCAAGGTTACCAATACTGACAGCAGGCTATTTTCTTTCAGCATCATTTCCATCCAACCACTTTGCAAAGGGCTGCAGGAACCGCTGTGATTTTTTCACCTGTGTGGCTCAAGGTCACTGACTCCTGGCTTAGTCCTGGTCAGTGCCACACGGTCAAAGCCCAGGGTTCTTACCGCAGCAAGAGCCTAAGGATTTTGTAGGGAAGGTGTGAATGAATAAGGGCCTTGTGGTGCAGCCAGGGGTCTCTAACTATGAAACCACCACTGGGGTAGTGTTGCACAATGACCACGAGCATTTGTTGGTCTGAAATAGCAGGCGAGGAAAGAACATTTCAGAGAATACAATGTATATATAAAAACCTTTAAACCTACACAGAAACTTAGAGAATCAGAATTTCTCATAAATATTGATGATATTTACAACTATACTTACCGCATTTGAGCTCTGCTATAAAGATACTGATGTTTCCAAAGGTGTCTAATGTGCTTTTCTTCCAAGGAGACCTCAGAGAGAATGGACAACCTAGGAGAACCATCTGGAGCTGACTTCTGGGACCAGCAGTTTCTAAACCAACCCCAGTTTATTCTAGAATATTCAGAATAAACATACCCAGAAAATTTAGCACCATCCATTCTGTGTCCAAAGTGACACAGCCACCAAATCCTACTGACATCCAGATGGGACTTGGATTTCTAAAAGCACTGTTGAAAACAAGACTTAGTATCCTGCATCATTTAGGCATCCTTAAAGATTATCCCAAGTCACAAAGCACATTGAGTTTTGCATACTTTTTAGGTTAGCCAAAAAGTTTACACTGACTGGACACAGATTTTTATGGTCTTTTTAATCAGAACGCAAATACAAACCTGACTTGCTTTTCCCTACCGAATCACAGGCCCATTTCCACTGAATCCTACTGAGTCTGATCTGGCCTTACTTCCCTGACTGATAATCCTTACACACAATTCAACAAGGTTACCTTTGGATCCAGCCTGCAGTTGTCAGTCTGTAAATAAGAAGGTTTTTCTAAGTTCCTACCGCATGTTCTTCTCCTTCACAGCGCTTTGTGGAGATTCAGTGGGGTGTGCTTTGTTCTCCCTGGATGCTCAGTCCTTTTGTTTTCCTTTGCAAAAACTGGTAACAGCCTAGGAAATGACTTCTGTCTGATCCAGCTCCCTGATCCACACTCCATCTTCCTGCTACATACTGCAGAAAGAGAAAACAAGAAGAGTGACAGGCATTCGGGTTTCTGTCTGCCATTCTGCCGGTCAGAACCCACCTTCAGTTCTGAAGAATTTTTACAGCCTTGTCCCGAGTAAAAGAACAGTTACTATTTGGGCCCTTTTTATAGGATAAGGAATTAGAATAAGTGTAAATGATTGTCTGGTTATTCTCACCCGTAGGCTTACATTCAGTGAAGGAGGAGGACATGTGCTACCGTTCCAAGAGATGGGTCTGTGGAAAAGCCCTTGACACATTGCAAGATTTAAAAATGGGAAGTCGTGTTCAGTTTTAGATAAAGAGCTAAAAGACAAGAAGGTGCATCGATTCCAGATAACTTATACCTTGTGATTTCAAGATTTTACAATCCATGCACATGACTGGAAATATCTGCCTATAGAAGTTTCTTAGAATTACGTATGATGGGGAAATCTTAAAACACATATTCTACTTTAAAATTTTTTTAATTGAAAACTTCAAGATTCCAACAAATTGCAGCTGTTGGAATTGCTGAGCCATTTTTTTTCTGTTAAGAAAAGACCCTTTGAATTTGGAAGGAAGTGCTCTGCTCCTTACCAGCCCACTCACAGTTTTCTGTAGCACCACGCACACCCGCAGCCCCAGCTATCATGTTCTTCAGTGTTAGCACAGACGTTTTTAAGAATACATCTCCATTCTTCATTATTTCAGAACTTCAGATGTTCCTCATTTTTGTCTTCCCATTTCAATCTATTTTACAAGTCTAATTTATAAAACGTGCCCAATTTGGGTACCTTGGAAGAAACTCTTCCACCTATTCACTTCTACATGCTTTGCTGCCATTAGCTGCATTATCGATTGACTGTTCTTAGCGCATTTCAGTTCTGTGCTCCATGTCTCTCTCAGTGGTTTTACGCTTGGTAGACAGCAAGTTCATTTATACCTCAGCACTTACATGACACAATTTATTTTCCTAAAACATTCTCTTCCTACAAAGCACCAGAGAGTACTTCGAATATTACATTAAAAGAGGTGCAGGATATTAAACAGATAAACATGGATGCTGTATCAAAACAGATCATTTTACACTCTGACCAGCATCCAGCCATAATTTATAGCAGGGGTGCTCCATATAAAGGTGCCAACACCAAAAAATGCCATGAAAAACACTGTCAGACTGCCTCTTAATGTAAGGCCATTGAACATTTTTCTCCATGTGTCCATTGAGCATCAGCCTCCTCCAGGGAAAATGTCCATTCCCTTCTGTGAAATGCAGATTTTTTCCTAATCAAACATTATTTTTAATCTTTATGATAGCAGTGCTCCCTAAGTGCAGAGGCAATGGTGTCCACAGATGTAGAAAATATTAACAGTATATATGATTTAAAGGTTAGTTTGGTTGAGGGGAATGGTCTGACAGATCTTTGCAGACAGTTTGCTGTCTCTTCCCTCTATCATCCTATTTCACGTTAGCCATGCTTCTGGATTAAACAACCCTGATCTCATCCATAATATCACCCGTGCAAGGAAACGACAGACCGGTTCCAACTCACGCCCTGCTCCAGATCATTCTGATTCCTGCTCTGTCCCCGTGCTGCTGCATTTACTGAAATAGAACATAACACCACATGAAGGTCACACTGGAGCTAGTCAAAGAGGGTGAAAAATGTCCTTTGCTCATTGAATGCTCATTTGAATTTTTAATGGCTTTGCTTCAGCTATGTTCACACCCCCTCTGTGGTTCGTCGAGCAATCACATTTCGGTGATATGAATGCTTGCAGAAAGCCGGTGTCGAGAGTTGCCCATGGATGAGCTGAAGAAGCCCAGCTGTTACATTCACACACACACCTACTTGCACAACCAGCATGCTGCTGGCGCAACAGGCAGGTAATGTGATCAGTACCGGGGGGTTTATTTGACCAACTGGAGATAAACAACAGAAACCATATGCAGTCAAGTCTTTCTGTTATTCATTTAAAGGAACCACTGGAGCATTTTAGATAACAAATACATTTGAGAAAATGATTCTCTTGCTCATAGATATTCCACAAGCAGAAGAAGAGAACATATTTGACATAAATTGTTTGTTACAAGGCCTTTGCTTGTTATAGAATCAGAGAATCACAGAATGGTTTGGGTTGGAAGGGACCTTAAGGATCACCCAGTTCCAGCCCCCCTGCCATGGGCAGGGACCCCTCCCACTAGACCAGGTTGCTCAAAGCCCCATCCAACCTGGCCTTGAACACTGCCAGGGAGGGGCAGCCACAGCTTCTCTGAGCAACCTGTGCCAGTGTCTCACCACCCTCACAGGAAAGAAATTCCTTCCAATATCCAAACTAAATCTACCCTCTTTCAGCTTTAAACCATTACCTCTCATTCTATCGATACATACCCTTGTAAAAAGTCCCTCTCCTTTTTTCCTGTAGCCCCTTCAGGCACTGGAAGGCTGCTGTAAGGTCTCTCTGGAGCCTTATCTTCTTCATACAAAAGAAAATAACACAGACGGTATAATGTTAAACAAGCCTATGATCATAGTTCTAATTTTTTTAGATCACTGCACCTTGATGCATTATAAATTTCACTGAGTTTCTAGAGATACTGCAAGAAAGCCACTTGAGATTTTATCCATAGGTTTTCTAGGGTCAGAAGAACTGTGTTTCCATTCATCACCCAACCTCCTGGAAGAAACAGTTACAGGGCTGCAGGATGCAGTGCTCTATATTCATATTCAGCCTAATGATCTACATTAGGTGAAAATATGTCTTCCAGAAATGCAGGGGTCTAGATTCAAAGCCACATGGTGCCAGGGAATCCACCGCTTCTTTGCAGAAACACTGCTGCAGCCAGCAAGTGCAGCCAGAGCTTGTGAAGGTGTGGGGAAGCCGGGATCCTCAGGAGGAGATACACATGGGGAGAGGATAGAGAGGAAAAACGAGAAAGCCAGCGGGCTAGCAAGTAAATCTAAAAGCCTAGAAAAGGCCTCTGGAGGACTCTAAGGACACAAGATGACAATGTGACAGGACAGGAAGCTGGCAAAAGGGGCAGAGACAGTACTGATGGCACCCCAGCCTCAGCCAGCAGACTGCCAGCCCTGGTGGGATTTGATGACATCCAGCATTTAGGAGCAAAAACAAAATTAGAAACAATAGAGTGTCCTGCGAAGTACCAGTAAGGCTAGTGACCTGTAGGAGGTAACATGCCAGCAAAGGGGACACATGCCTCGACCCAGCCCCAGCTCCCCAAGCCAAACCTGAGGCACAAAGGAGAGGAAGGTACACAGCCTCCAGAAGGGAGACCGGGCTCTGGAGGGGTTGCACTGTCCAGCTGCATGCCCAGCTCCATTTTTCCACTTCCAGGAGTGTTGGCTTGGTGACAAGGCTCAAGGAATAAATAAGTTAAATGCAGTAACTAAATCCAGCAGAGTTACTGTCAGTGGCTGGATTTCGCCAAGACATCACTGCAGACTTGTTCTGGTCTCATGGTCGTGCAAAAAAGGGCCAACCCAGAAGTGAGCTGGGAGTGCTTCTGGAGTGTGGACCCAAAGAGATGTTTTGAGGTATTAGAAGTGAGGAAACAGCAGAAGAGAAATACAGGTCAGACACGTTCACCTAAAGCTAACTGCTGTCCTCTGTAGTGAAAACTGTGTCAACAGAAAAATAAACCACCAAGGAATAAAAAAATAATGACAATTGAATAAAAAAGGATTTAGAATATTTTATCTATGGAACAAGACACACAGTCTGCTGTCACATAGGCATGGGCTAAATATTAAATATATCAATAATTATTGCAGAATCAGCACCACTGCTGATGTCAGGCCTCTGTCCAGATGCAGGTTAATACAGAAATTGCTCCCTGAGCCAGCACCAAAACCAAAGTGAGCACAAAAACCAGGGCTTCTTCACAGGCAGAGAAGCAGCAACACTACCAGCTGCTGTGTCCCAGCCAACCGAGACCTGACGGTCCAGGCAACTGCGAGGTGAGGATGTGGCTACACACACTGCAGCTGACCTCCTGCCCACTTGCTTGGGGGGCTGTGGTGGTGGTGGTGGTGTCTGCCAGGTTTCAGCACAAGTCGCAGGAGCTG
Organism: Aegotheles bennettii; assembly: GCA_013398125.1. Taxonomy (NCBI): domain Eukaryota; kingdom Metazoa; phylum Chordata; class Aves; order Caprimulgiformes; family Aegothelidae; genus Aegotheles; species Aegotheles bennettii. The sequence goes on from VZRW01006732.1 coordinate 201,899, forward strand.
ACCCAGCAACCTGGCAGTCCCCCTTTCCCTGCAGGGGTCCATCCGGTCACACCTTGGGCCGGTGCTGCAACCTCACAACCAGGGGCACAGGCACCAGGACCCGGTGAAAACAGCTGAGTGTGTCTTTAAAAAATAGTACTTGCAAAATTAGGTTTTTGTCTTGGATGCGAATTCAAAGGTCCAGCACCACTTCACAAAACAATTTTGGTGCAGTGGCCCAGTGATCACTGCTGGGTATAAATCTATTCAACGTTTAAAATAGCAATCTGCAATGAGAGAGTAATATTTATGCTACTTGAAATGGGAAGGTGGGTAAGCCATTGAACCCAGACGTGTATGCAGGTGACCAGTGACTTGGCCAAGCCCCAGGGGACACACAGAGATGCTGGTTCTCACCCAGCTGTCTGACCATGGTTGTAGGGGATGTGCAGCTGTGCTGTAATCCCTCATCACTGTCTGTATTTATTTTTTTTAAGTGATTAAAAAGACCCTTGCAGAAGAACAGAGCAAGGTTGCTTCTATGGTAGTTCTGGTGGTGCAATCAAGGGCAGTCCTCTGCGCGCTGCCAGACTCGGGGCTGAAGGTCTGCAAGGTCAGGGCTGTGACAGAAGAGGTTTTGGAACAGCATTCTCCGTAAAGGTGAAAAAATATACCTTAAATAATAAAGAGAGAACGATGTCATGAGGCTCGCGAGGGGAGTCATGCGCCAGTTCATCACATCTAAATGGCACCAGGCGTTTCTCCACTGCCTGGTACCAAGGGAGAGAGAGCAGGCATCTCTCCTGCCCTGCGCCCAGCTCTGGGGGTTTTGCGCACAGGACCACAACCCTGAACACCGGGGGAGAGGGGGAAAGAAAATTTAAAAAGTAATTGTTACTAAATAGTATCTGTAGAAGACCAGTGGTCTGTGTTTCACCCTCCGGCACGCCCCAGTGTGTGGTGCTTCAGGCTCTGCCGCTGGCCCCAGGCTACCCGGGGGGATGTGACTCCTCTAGCACCGAGCCGGGAGCCAGCTGGGCCGGGGCGCAAAGCACGTCGAGGGGAGGGGAGGAACCCCTGGGGAAACCCGGGAGGACAGGTAGAGGAAACGCAGAGTTTCTGTACCTGCCTACAGCTCCTGCACAAGCCTTCTTCCCCGTGAAGTAAGCGGTGATAAATCACGCACGGGGGGATTTTAAGTAGCTGCTGTCCTCTCCTTCTCCGTTGCAAAGAGAACGAAAAAAAAAGGCAGCTTCTGCCTGGGCTGCGCCTGCCGCGCAGCTCCACCCCTGCGCGGGCTCGGGGGGAGCGAGAGCTCCCCGGAGGGGTCCCCGAGTTCAGCGGCTGCCAGGCGGGCTGCGGGCAGCGCCGGGCGTGGGCCGGGCACGGGCTGCTCCCGGGCACTGGGACGTCGGGACGGAGCTGTGCCCGTGGGGGCCGCCGCCGGAGGGAAGCTCCGCTCCAGCCCGGGCAGCCGCTGCTCCCTGCGAGGTTAAACAGTCTCGCACTGAGTCTTGAACCGATCCTGCACATTTTCAACCGCTACGGCTGAAACCGAGCGTGGCCCTGCCTCCGCCCCAGGATCAGACGCCTTTCCCCGGGCGTGGCGGCGCAGCTGCCATTTTGCGGGCGCGTCTCCTCGCAAGGATGGGTCCTGTGCGGGGAGCGGCTCGGGCCACGGGGCTCCGTGTAACGAGAAAGGAAGATAAAAGGGGGGAAATCCAAAACCTCAAACCCCACT
>VZRW01006747.1:0-17695 GCA_013398125.1 Aegotheles bennettii
GTGATTCTGTGATTCCTTCCCTACTCTCACTCACAACTGAGGTCTCGTTTCCCCTGCTAACAACCATTCTGCAACAGCTGGCATCATGTATGGGGGGCTCGCACAAACATACGATTGTTTCCACAGTACCATGAGGTGCTCCAGGAAAAACGAAATCACAGCCTGGTGTCCTGTGAAAAATTTCCGAATTAGGTTGCAAAGCGTGGCAGTGCTGCTGGTAATGACAACTGGAAAAAAAGGCCTTCTGCTTCTCTGTATTTGTAGCTCGAAGTGCTGCCTCTTGAAAAGTAGTTCTATTTATCCAGGTGATCTTACTATTCCTCAGGAAAAAAAAATATAAAACTCCTTAAAAGTATGTTTTGTGTACTAATCTGGCAATGTAGCTTTCCTGAAAAGAGACAGCAGCTCCAATTTCTTTTCAGCAATGAGTTATAAAATATTTTTTTTTCTTTTTCCCCCTGGTGACCAAGCAAAATGGTTTTAGAGCACACAAAAAATAGGCCAGTACTTGGAATTAGTTACTGGTATTGGTCTTGACTGTACATTTCATTAAGCCTAATTAAATATTCATACCTTTAGGTCACTTTTAACTGTCATTTTGTCATTGTTAAAGATATTAATGTTTAGTAAGTGATTCTTTTTATTAACTATTACATGAAAATACTTCTGTCAAAACTTAATTTTAATTTTCCTGGTAGTTTATCTTGAGGCATCTCTGTATGTCTGAATATTACATCTGAATTGACCATGCTATATGTTTGCTCTATTATTCCTGATAGGTGCTATTATACCTTGATAATATGAGATAAACAGGTCATCTATATTGTTAAGATTGAAGCTGGTTAGGCTCTTTCTTTAATTTGCTAAAAAATGCTATAAAATTGTTGCTTTATCCTGGACAATAATTAATACTCTTCTCAAAAACAATGCCAGCTAAACTCAATGTGTTATGTTTTAGTGAAGGAGTTATTTCTTAGTGAAGAAAGTACAGAGTGTGTTTGAGAGGAGAACTACCAAAACCTGAAGCATTCTTTATCTTGAAAGAAAAGCGTAAGGCTTCACTATTTAAAGTACTATACTGACTATGCTCCATTGCTGCTTCATTGATGAATATCTACATTCTGCATGTTTTTCAAGTAAGAAAACCTTTACATGAGTGAGCTCTCATTGGACTAGCAGCCAAATTAACTTCAGAGTTCTCAGACCAAAAATAAATACCTTTTGAAAGGAAACTGAGGCAAATGTGTCACTTATTACTACTGAGCAGCTTGACACCACTTCAGTCCAAATTTCAAGCCAACTATCCAGTCAGCAGGAGCTATATTAGTTTTAAATTAAACATGCCAGGAATCAAACTTCAAAGGGAACAAGGCGATTTCATTCTTTCCACACTGGAAATCTCTATGTCTGCATCAGTGAATTTTGGCTCCATGTTTTTCCTCATAAAATTAGTTGCTATCTACACTAAACTAGAGAAATTAGGACCTGAAAGCTCCAGCACAGTGGTTCTTGGTGAGAGAACCCGGGGGGGATAGAGGTGAGAGGAGAGTAACTAGCAGTGAACCGGCCTTTATTGGAGATGGCAGAACAACAGAAATGCAAGAGGGCTATAGGAAAATGAGTTCTGGTGTTTTAGTGAACTGACTGATGGGATAGGATACAAAGCAGTTTACTGTGTGTGAAAATATGGGATTATGCTGTGGGATGAGGGAGGTGAGCCTCTCTCCAGCATGCCTCTCACAGCTGCAATGGGTGTTGTTGCTAGAGAGGTATCTGCCAGGATGGTATCTGTCATGTCCATGTTTACAACAGGATTAGGAACACCCATTATAAGGGGTCTACAAATCAAGTGGAAAAATTGGCTTGGATCAGGAGTCTGGCTGATGAAGCTATGCCCTTAAAGCAATTGTAAAAAACCAGATCACCTGCTTTTCAAATTGCAGCCGAAGAAAAAACCAGTGGGCCTATTTTCAGTTTTGTTTTGTTTTGTTTTTCTAGTTGTAGTTGCATAACACAGGCTATATCTTGTGTTTTAAATGAAATCATTTGTTGCTAAATTTGAGATATGTGAGAAAAAAGTGTGAATGTATTAGTGAAAAATAGATTTATTGCTACTACAGGGTAAGCTTTTATAAATATGAAGCTATATGTTGCTTGTTGTACACAGATTGCAATATAGTATCAAGGTCAACATCATTTCAAAACATCCAAATAAATCTGGAGCTGGAACTACTCGGTGAAGCACTGTTCCCAGGGTAAAGAGAAGGTCACAGTAGATAATAGGGATGGTCTCTACTGTTCTTACAATGCACATTTCTCTGAAGTCTCCCTTCCTTTGCAGAGAGCCCTGCAGCCCCAGAAGGCAGGCTGGGTCTCGGGCAAGACTGTGTCATGCAGAGCAGCTTCACTGCCGCGAAGGCTGGTCCTCATTGGAAGCATCCACTGCAGACCCAGCCCTGAACCTCGCCTAGGGCCAGTGTCTCCTCTTGTCCTGTCAACATCCTGCAAGGGACACAGGCCAGGGGAGATGATGATGAGCCTGGTAAAGCCAGCTCAAAACACACTGGTGCACTGGTGCCCATGTCTGAAGTTGCGACTGAACCGGTACTCTCCACCTTAACCACACTCCATAAACCCAATATCCCTGGAGCATCAAAAGGCTGGACATACCCCTTGGGTATTCTGGGTCGATAATGTTATCTTTGCCTGGGCATACACTGGGCAGTGATGTGGGAGCAGTCACTAGTGCCACCCGGTCAGCAGCTCCTGACACAACCACACCTAGGGCAGACACCCCTATAAATATGCACTAAACAGTTTTTACAACACAATAGACATCTGTAATTGGATTGTTTTTGAATGAGTAATCCCTTTGGTCATCTAAATTTTTTGTCTGTGTGAGATCTCAGGTGGACTCTGGTGGGATGCCTGGAGTCAAGCATGGTCTCATGGTACACTTGTGTGCCTGCAGATGGATGTACTTGTGAGTGAAGTCTCCTGGTTGGGTGAATTCTCCCACCAAAGCTGGCAGATGACTCAGTTCCTTGGTTTGGTTCACTTGCCTTTGGCAGGGTGGAGGTCCAGGGGGCTACAGTTTGCGATACAGCAATTGTCAGAAAGTCTCAGAGGGCCACACATCTGTGAACTCATCACAGCACGTGCAATTACCAACACAAGTGAAATCTGGGACCTTGAAACAAAGCCAGTTGTTTCTCCCGGTTGTTGGCTGAGGCCTGTTTGTACAGGGATAAGAATGGCAGCACCAAATGAGCAAGATTATTGAGGAAGAAAACATAGCAACAGCACAGGCTCGTCACTTAGTAACAAGGTAGAATTATGATGAAGGAGTGAACATATATAAATAAAATATTCAGGAACATACATATTCATTAAAATGATACCCAGAAAACAGAGGGGAGAAAGGCAATAGCTAAGCATCTAAAAATATTCTTTAATGAAAAAGAATTCTAAATATCTGTCTCCACTGTTAAGAGCTGTGTGATGGTATTATCTTCATACACTAAGCCATGCTATTTCAGGTTCTCCTGGGTTCCTCCCCCCATCCCCTTGCCTCCAGTACCAAAAGTCTGACAGGTGAACCTGCAAGGATTGCTTTATGTTCCCAGACATGGGTTGCCGGTTTATTATCCTAACCACGTCTATGTGAGTAATGTTCCTTATGTGTCGTCATGCCCAGTGCTGATGAATACACAGTGATACATTTCAGCTCTAAGCGGCATCCCAATTAATTTGCCTGCTGTGATCTTTTGCCCCAGGACTGAGTCCATGTTCATCATCTTTATGATTGCTTTCCTTACCTCCTGGACAAGGAGAAGGTGAAGACCCTACACTAGTTAGTAAATAACAGTCTTCCTGTCCTTTCCATGCCTCTACAATTAAATTTATTCCAAAGACATCAGCTTTAATTTAGAAAAAAACCCACCCCAAATCAAAACCTCAATAATCTGAAATTCAAATCACTTTCATGGAAGAAACGGTGAGAGCTTGGAAGCAGTTGCAAAGCAATATTTTATATTATTAGATGTTGTTCTCCTACCTTGGATATTTAATCAAATGGCCAAGTCTGTTCCCACATAAAGTGAAAGATTAATCATTGCACTTATAAATCATTCTCTTAATCTCTCTCTCATTTGCACTGAAGCCGATCTCTTTTCTTTCAGTGCTGTAGAAGCTGCTGCTCCTTATCTCCAGGTTCTCTTTTTCTAAAGGCTTAGGTTGGGATTGTAAGTAAATGTTAGGCAGTCACCTTTATTGCTTATTTTGTGTATGACAAACTGATCTCAAGGATGAGCTTTTCTCTTGGATCCACTGTTTTTGATAAATATTTTATCTTCCACTACTGAAACACTCATTGTGAATTTTCATGAGCAACTTCACATAAATCCTCTTAACAACCCTTCACATAAACAGGGGCTTCAAAAGCACTATGCCTGGCTAGGCAAGGGTCATCTTGTATTTGGTTTCTCGAGTAATTTCAAGGATTGAATGGAACAGTTAGCACAAAGAAAGGTGCTGTTCCAGGCTCCATTCATCTCTGCCAGCAGCAAACTTTGACGTGATTGAAGGCTACACAATGTGCTTGTGGGCTGGTTATCTGTTAGTTTTGGTAGATCCCTAAGATAAAAATTGTTCCTGTTTGGGAAATACTTAAAAGAATTCACATTTGTGTTTGGATGTGTACCAAGATCACATTTGGTGTTTTCCATTTGAAATTTTCATAGTAAACTTAGCAGCATGTATTTGAAGTATAAATGCATTTAAAATCTATCTTGATGTGTAAATATTAATGGGTTCAGTTTGGCTGTGTAACACCAGTCCACAGTGCACAGAGATGATCAGGAGCTGGTGGGGGCAATAAATCACCTTCATATGAAAAGACCCGCTGGTGAACAGCAAGGGCATTACAGAAAAACTGAGCAAATTCTTGCATTGACGTTCACTATGATGGAGATGCTGTGAATGGGGAGGGAGTCTGAGGAGCCACCTCAAATGGAAGTGTTGGGAAAAGGCGTGTTAGAACAAAATGATAAACTAAACATTAACAAATTCTTGGCACCAGATGGTGTTTACCCAGGAGTCCTGAAAAAACACACAGCACAAATAAGAAATTTCTGAATTACTAACTGTGTGTAATCTGGTGCTACAATCATCTCTGGGTTTAAAGAGATGGAGGTGGGAATGCAATGCCAGGCTTTGAATAGGGCTGCAGGAGTTATCCTGGGAGCTAGTGATCAGTCAAGGCTTTCATTTGTAGTGGTAATAGATTTGGCTGGAGGTTTCAGAAGAAATACAGGTGTTAAGAGGAAGATCAGGCCTAACAACCACAAGAATTCTTAGAAGGATTTCATGACCATACTGGTTGTGCTTGTCTGGGCTATGTAGCTTTCAACATAGCCTTAGGGAAGCAAGAAAGGCTCCTAACAAATTGCATTTATTATGGAACTGGAGAGCTAACCCAGGAGAGGTTACCTGTGGGTTAAACCACAGAAAAGAGAAGGTTGGGAGAAACAGTCACCTTGTACATCAGGAGGAAGTCCTGCAGACATCAGTCCTGGGCATGATGTTTAGAATCTTTCTAAGTGACCTGGAGAAGGTGGTACAAGCAGAGAGTGACAGCATTTACAACCGATGAAATGTTATTCAAAATAACCAAACCTAGTGCTGACTGAAAAGATGCTGAAATAGCTCATTGCACTAAAATGAAATTCTGTGTTGGGGCTGCCAGGGGAGAAGTGACTACATATACGAAATTATGATCTCTTAGCTCAGGAAAAAAAGAAAGACAGCCTGAGTCATTGTGGAGAGTTTGCTAAAAGCATCTAAGCGCTGCTCAGTGGGCAAGCTGTTTATCAGATTCGAAGTGGAGACAAGGAAATTTTTTTCACGTGATGCAGAATTACACTGTTGTATATTAGGTATGCCAGAGTACCAACAGGTGTGGGGAAGAGTAAGCAAACCAAAGGAGGATGAGTGCATCAGGCATTGTGGCTACACCCTCCAGCACAACCAGATCCTAAACTGGGGGCAGCAAGGGACCAAGGGAGAGGTGCTTGCCCTGTTTCATGTACACCTCCAAAGCCCTCACTGCCAGCCTTGGCTGGCTGAAGTTTGTGGGATAAATGGGGCTTTGATGTGACATTTCATAAGGCACTCCCAAATTACCAGGCTTTTTAGGGTTTCAGATTGGTCATTATTACACCCAGGAGAACAGAAGCAAATTGGTGGTGGGTAGTGGGATGTCTGTCATAGCTTACACCTGTAGCTAGGTGACTATGGTTGAGGGAGCGTGAGACATACCTAACCAGGTCTTAGACAGTGTTTTTTTGCCAACACTTGTTTTACATGCTGGGACTTGAACCTGGATTAAGTGTACTCAAGGGTATCCTGTCTTATTCTCCTGCCTTCCCCATCTGAAAATAGCATTGTTTTTCTCCCTGGAGAAGTGAGACCTGGCTCTCTGCTGTCTTTGTATTATCCACATGAAGAAACCAAAGACCAAAACGAACAATGAAAGTAGCTGCTTTTTCCAATTACTCTGGATATGATTTATTGCCTTATTTTTGAGACATGAAGAATACTGTTAATGAGAGTATATTGGTTGCAACAGCTTATTGTTTTTATCCTGGTGACTTTCCCTTTTTATCATGAGAGAGAGCAGTGGATTTGCATCTATTTGACATTTGAAATCTTTTGTCTTTGGTTGATCTGCAGCTCTGTGCAGCATGATCCAGACTAAGAAAAGCCCATTTCAGTTTTTAGGACAGGTGCAAGATTAAGCATCAAGCATCTCACTTCTAAAATTGCTTGTGATTGTTTTCTTCTCCACAAATGTCTGCATGGCTAGCAATTAACTGCATCCAGAGATCAAAAGCTAAATTGTCTCAGACAGGAATTGCTATATCAGAGCCTAGTGCTACTTGTACTGTACTTTAAGCAATCAATCAGGCACTTGCACTGATCTTTCTTTGCTGAAGGTGAAACAGCAGGCTGGGTTTGCTCTGCAGCCAAAAACAATAGAAAGGGAAAGGACTGAATAGCAAGGCGGGAAGAAGCACGGGTTCCATAAATGGTGCTGGGATTGTAACACCACAGCAAAATGTTGCTGTTTCGGCTGTGGGACTGGGGAAGAGTGAGAGCGGGCTCCTCGTTAGAAGTGTAGACTGTGGCCTTGGTGTAAATGCTGTAGATGCCCTCTGCATGTCTGTGGGGGTGAGCCCTGCATGGGCTCTCCTCTGGCACAGTGAGGTGCCCAGGGCTGGGCATCTCCTTGCAAGACAGGCAGGCACTGGAGAGGCGACAAGTCCATCAGCACAGCTGAGGGGAAAGGGGGTCCCAGCAGGAAGGGAAGGCCTGAGCGTGCCCCCTCCCCCACCCACACTGCTGGCAACGTGGGTTCATGGAAGCAGAGAGCACTGTGCCTTGGCGACTTTCTTGCTATGATTTGGAGGGAAGCCCCTGATGTCTTCACCCTTAATTGCCTTAATTAGTCCATTACCCTCCCCTAGGGGAGTTTTCTCCAGAAAGAGAAGACGTCATCCCTTGAAACATTTGACTGGTAGACCAGAAACTCCACTGTCAGCTTTTTTCTTTTTTAATATATTCTAAATTGAACTATCGTATTGACAAATTAGCATCTAATCCTATTGCTCTAACTCAATAATTTGCCTGTGCATTAGGGTAAGAACAATTTGCATAACAGTCTTCAGTCTTTTGTTTAGAAACAAAATATTTTGATATTTGCTTGCACTAAGTGGGATCAAACTGCGAACAGGCTGGCGAGTAATCCCTGGGGAGCCGTGCTGACTCTGGCACTGCCGGACAGCCACGGCTGCTCCCTTTCCCTGCAGGCTGCCTTGCAGGGAGCTGGGGCCTACTGGTAAATGTCCCTCCTTTGGAAGTCTGAAGAAAAAAGAGGAAAACTACTTGCTTGCCCAAGTCAGGAGTGGTTAGACTCCACTTGCCTGCATTTATCGCAGACTGCACCGCTGATAATGATTGTTGTAGCAAGTCAGCCTTTCTGCACAGTGTTTTCCTTCCTCGGAACAGCACAGGTCTGTAAATGAGTTGTAAACCTTTCACTGGACTGGCAAGACTGACAGCTTTTTGCTCTCATGGGGATGATCACCAAAGGGATCGCTGCACCAGATTCTCCTGGCAAGAGCAGGAAGTGTTTATTCCCTGTCTGATCACTGGAGGACTCAGTACAGATCAGAATATGATGCAGGTCCCCCATGAAGCCTGTTACTGATCTGTGGATGCCCTTGCCCTGTTGCCTAAACAGTCCTTCTCCCACAAACTTCATTAAGCAGTAAGTTAAAACACGCTTCGCACCCTACCTTCCCTGTACATCGCTTTGAAGTTCTGCAGATGTCATTCTTCCACTTCACCCACTTTTTCAGGTTTTTTTTAGTAGCTAGATTTTATATATAGCATGGACAATTCCATATAAATTTTACATTCATTTTCTGTGGCTGGCGGATAACATTTTCCCAACTGATTAAGGATCTAGACTCTTACAAAAGTAGAGCTGCCATGTCACATGCTATGTATGACTTCAGGCACCTGCGAAGTTGAAGTCCCTTGTGGCAGATCAGTAACTTCAGATCAATAGGAAAATCACTTTTTTCTCCTCCCTTTTTGTTATAACTTAATTTTCCAGTGTCCAGATGCTTCTCAGGGAGGCATTTTCAGAAAGCTGTCATCCCTCTAACATACACTTGCCTTATCAAAGCAGTTCTGCAGGTAGTACTATGAAAATACTGAAATTAAATGCAAATCTAGACATTAAAGACAACTCTCTTAATAACTGATGGTAGACTTTATCAAGCTTTCCTTTTTAAATAGTTCTTCTTTTCCTGGGAAAGAATATGGAGATAAAGAAATGTTTCTACAAAAAGCCAGTTTTTACAAACCTACCTTGACTTAGGTGAATCTTCTCCTGAGAAGGTCGGTGAGATCACACCATTTGCAGATGACATCAATATGTGATGTTCTCCTTTGTATTTTAATTAGGATATGTTCTATGTATTTAAATAAAATTAATACTCAGTGAGGGAAAAGCATGTGCAGTACAGGGGGATTAGGGCTTCACCCTGCTGCTGGTTCCCTCTGTGTTCCTGAGTGAGGGGACAAGCAGAGAAGGTGATGGGTCTCTTTTGAAGCCCTGGGTCTTTCTGATGGGTGTTGTGGCATTTAATACCTCTGCCTCTCGTTTAATGATTCTGGTGCTTTTAGTTGCAGGAACCGCTGTGTCTGGATGGTGGGGAAGCCATCTCTGCAGTAGGCTCTGGATGTGAGCCCATGCCACTCGTTGCACAACTGTCACTGATGGCACGTGTTACTACATCTAAGGTGGGAAGCAGCCAGGTCCTCACTGTGTCCCAGGCTCAGGCTTTTATCTGCATTACGTAAATTAATCCCTGTGCATGGATCACGTTGTTTTTCTTCTGCAGTAAAACCTATACAGAAACACAAAGCGATCCCTTTGGCTCCTAAAGAGTTAATATTTTCAGTCCCAGGCCCTTTATTTTATTTTCATAGCCTTAGTCAATACCATGAAGCCCCCAAACCACTGGCAGTCTTTACAGAGATAACCGCACAATGAGCCTATCTGCACATCAGGTAAAGCCGACAGTAAATTTACAAGTACTCCGTGGGACATGGGGCCTCTCTGCTGATAACCAGCTTTGGCATCGAATAGGAGCTGCACATTTATGCCTGCTTTGTTGTGGTTTTTTTTCCCTGCAGATAACAGCTCATTGTGGAAAAAGGCAAGGACTACTGCTGGAGTGCACTCAGCGCCCTTGAAAACACATCTGTACTCTGCCTTCAGCTCTCCTGCCTAGTTAAGTCTGAGCTGGTGTTTGTTCCTCTCTCTTTCTGTGCCTCCTCCCCTTGTCTCAGCTAATCCATTTCACAGTGTTGCTGTATCTTATGGGCCAGAGATAATTTCTATTTAAACTGGTTGAGTTGTACTGATTACGAGATGTTTTTCCATAGCACTCTGGGTTTAATCTGCACTGAAGTTAAGATCCTGGTCTCTGCTGAATGCTTGCTGGGGTGTGAAGTGTCTACTTAGCTGCTAGGTAAAGAAATACATGTTAAGGTGGTTAGTGTAATCACATAATCTTGACAAGCATAGGTGGTTCAGTTATAGTTCCATATTTTGTGAAGACAGGGGGTACATAAACAGGCAGGCAGCAAAAGGAAGGCGGATGCGTTCCTGCTGCGCAGGGACATGGTCAGGACTGTGTTTCCGAAGTTGGCTTTTGGAAACAAACACATGGGTGTTGCCTATCCATGAGCTTAACAATCGGTGGGGAAGGGATAACAGCTCTGTGTCCAGTGCTTCCCAGCTGAAGGAGCAGAGGATGGCTTTGCAGTGCCCAGGGCACTGGACAGGCACAGTGCTGGTGGGGTGGAGAAAGGTGCTGAGGACCCTTGACCCTCTGAGCTGAGGGGAGTTGGTAGTGTCCTGATGGGAGGCAGGAACCATCCTGCACACTGGCAAAGCTGGATGGAGTGTGGCTGAGGGAGCAGCGGGACCCCCAAGGCAGTGCAAGGAGGAAGGTGTTGAGGCTTTTTGGAGCATCCTCATCGAGGTGCTCAGCACTGAGTGGCTCCTCCAGGCGCAGCTGGTGACCAGCTAGCCATCTGAATTTGTTAGTGTCCTTGTACAGAAAGGAAATGTTTTAAGCTCAATCTGCAGCAGAGTTGATTCCAAATGTACACAGTTCTTAGCAAGATGCATGCAGGAGTGGGCACCAGAGGGTGAGTGCATATGGGGAGACTGCTTCAGATGCACCCTTTGTCTGCCTGTGCTGCCCAGCCTGCAGGTAATCTCTTCCACAAGAGGAAATCTGAGAGATATGAGCTAATTGTGCTCAACTGCACAAAGGGGAGGACTTTCCTCAAATCCTTTCAGTGCAGAGAGCTGGTTAAGGCCACAGGCTTGCTTTGTTTGCCCCCATATATGCAGGGACCGGGTGCTGTCACCCCCAGCTCTCTAGATTTGCTTTACTTTCAGAAATGCCATCCCAGTGATGGGAATAATTTGAATTTGTGGGAGAGGTGCAGGCTAGAAATCTCTCTAAGCATTTTAGTCATGCAAAACTGCCACCTTTGATTTTCAGAAAGCTGCTACCCCCTTACCATCTGCTCCTGGTGCTACTTCCCTCCCTGGAGACACCCAACAAAATAATAATATGGATTTTTGCATGTGAGGATGGAGATGATCAATAGCAATCCTTCTCAAGGCAGTGGCACAGTACGAGAAGCACAATCCGTAACATTAGAGTGCTGGAGGCTCGGGAGAGGCAGGAGCAATGCCCTGAACTTCCTCACTGCCCTGCTCGTACTAAGATAGATCCCAGAGCACCAGCAAACCATAAACTATTGCAGCTGTGCTTGTGGTGTGTTTCCCCTGATGCAAAGTGAGAGCAGAAAAGGCTGACCTACCTGCCTGGTCTGAGGAAAGTGCTTGCTTATGGTGAATGCACTGGAGAAGAGTTTTCTTTCTGTTTATTTCTTAATGACCTCTGTTACACTGTCAAGGTCTGCAGTGATTTGCTGAGTGCTAGTCAGGCCAGCTGAATCTATTGACTGCTTTTTTGTACAAATCCAGGATGTCCTCCGCCCGCAAAGGATGCAGGCAATTTGTATAATGCAAGTATGAGCAATTTCTTTGGACCGATTCCTTTATTTAGATATTTCTACCTCACCTGAACTCCCAGTGTATATAGCTAACATTTCTGAGATTTCTGGAATGGATAACATCAGCATTGCATAATTACAGTGAAAAGCCCAGCGTGTCTACATATTTTGTCTAAATTATTCAAGAATGCAACAGTGTTTTGTGCAGCATGAGTGAGCTCTGAATCTGTACGTGTGTGAGCCTGCTGATGTGATGGAGTAATGGTGCACAGAGCTTTTGGAGGAGTTGCTCCTATTTTCCTTAAGCTGTCACTGTTGATGATAAGAAGGCAAAAATATCTCTAATTTCTTTTTCACTCTGCTGGTGGTATAAAACAAGCCAACCCACCACCCTAAGATGCTTTTTCTGTGCTCCCCTGTCACAACAGAGGAATGAAACTGAAATGCCTCAAATGGTTATATGAAATAGTCTCTCTCTCTCCTGTCAGAAGGTAGTCAGAGATGGCATCCAATTCTTTCCTTACACACCATATTAAGCTCTTTTTGTGTTTGGAATTAATTGTGATAAGATGACAGAGCTCCAGAGATTTCTGAAAAATAAATCAAACATGTTGTCAGTTTGCTCTGAATTTTCCACACCTCGCCAGTGCATGTTGAAGCAAAGACCTTTTAAGTATGTTGTAATCTGGTATCAGACATTTCTGGAATTAGCATTTTCTGTAGTATCATATATGAATTAAAATTTTGTTGATACTTATTTTTATAACAAAGCTAGTTATATGTTGCATTTAATGCTATTATGTCCATTTGCATGGATTTATTTTCAACAAGTAAAATGTACACAGTTTAAAGGATTTTGCTAGCTGGGGATGTTCACTTTGGTATGCATGGATGCATAGTGAGGAAGGTGTCTTCTGATATAAGTATATTACTCTTTGGATAGGTCTTAATTTGATTAACTGTGTATACAGGGTTTAATTTCATCTCAAAGTAATTCTTTCACCGGTCAAATCCTCTTCACAGCACAAAACCACATAATGAAATAATGGCAGTTTCAGTAAATTTATGTTAAAATTAGCATTTTTGAATGCCTTAATATTTCTGCAGTACTTAATGTCACACTTCATCTCCTTATTTTCCATATTCTCACTCCCCCCACCCCCCCCAAATGACATGTGTTATTGTTTTTCCTAAAGTTTCCTTACTTTACACACCTGTCACAAGAGAATCTGTACTCTTTATTCATCTACCACATGCTGGGTAATAACATCAAAACAGCCTATGCTTATGGAAATAAACTGACTTTCTGTTCAGCAAAATATTTGCAGAGATGTGAAAACTGCAGCCAGCACTCTTGCCATGTGCATGAGGATGGGCTTTCGGCTGCCTCTAGCTTTTCTTCTCTGCCCGCCAAATTTTACCCAATGCTTCACCAAGAAAGGCTTTCCAGTTCTTTGAGCCTTGTGCATGTTTTTTGCTGCAGAGGCACAAATGTTCATTCATCATCTTGCCATGGCCTGGCCTGAAGAAAGCTGCTGTGGGAAGGTAAGCTTATGCTGCTGAGTGGCTGATTACAGCTGTGGCCGGCTGCAAGCCAGCTGTGCTGTACACATCTGTCCCGTAGGGATGTTGGTGTTGGAATGCATTTGTGGACATATGGACTAGTTTCAAATTTAAGGTGCAAGTGGGAGAGATGCCTCAAGCTGAGAGGTGAATGCTTGGAGGGGGCAAGGGTGCCCCATTCATTACCTACAAGAGTAGCCAATTAACTAGCCAAGTCCAAGAGGCAATGCTTGGCCTCACAAAACTGTTTGTGTCTCTGAGGAGCTGAACAATGCTTGTTTTGATTAGAGGGTGGTGGGACCGTAAGAGGAACATGTCAGGGGGAGAAGGAAAGAGGCACAAATGTATCAAAGGGAAGATTAGACCCCCTTGGAAGAGATTAACTGTAGGAGCTCCCGTGCTCTACCAAGGTTGGGTGCTCTCCAGACAGCTCTGGAGAAAGGGCAGAAAAGAGAGAGAAACATGTCATGTTTTACCAGCTATTTGTTAAGCACATTTTCCCTTCCTTTCTTCACCTATGTCTCTATGAGAATAAACTCTCTCATCTATTTTGAAGATTGGAATTAAATGTTTCTGTATGAACACAGCTTGATTTAAGGGTGATTTGAGAGTAATTGTACAACAAGCTGACTTCCACCAAAGGGCTGCCAGATCCGTACTGAGACAGAGTAGCAAGTGCCCAGCTCCCCTCTTCAGCTGGTACTCTTCATGTTAGCAGGGGTCAGGAGAAAGTCCCTTCCTGACCATGGTACCCAGGAAGGCTTTGTGGCATGCCTCCAGCTCCTTGTGTGTGTGCATCCATGCCCCTGTCATGGCATTGCTTGTCCATGGGGTTCTGCCCAAGATAGAAGCAGTGAGTTTCGTGGGCTGGCAGCCCCAGAGCAGCCAAGCCTAGCTGAAATCTCAGCTTTTGTCTAGATGTCATGTCTGTGCCTCTCACCGACTCCCAGAAATGTATAGGAAACCTTATATCCGGCTCATTTTTCTTTCCAAGTGTCAACCCTCCCCCTCTACTCCACTCTCATTGAGAGCCCACCTGGAGTACACAGTGTCCAGTTCTGGAGTCCCCAACATAAGAAGGGCATGGAACTGTTGGAGCGAGTCCAGAGGAGAGCCATGAAGATGATCAGAGGGCTGGAGCACCTCTCCTATGAAGACAGGCTGAGAGAGTTGGGGTTGTTCAGTCTAGAGAAGAGAAGACTCCAGGGAGACCTCATAGCAGCTTTCCAGTACCTGAAGGGGCCTACAGGAAAGCTGGAGAGGGACTTTTTATGAGGGCATGGAGTGATAGGACAAGGGAAACAGTTTCAAGCTGAAAGAAGGTAGATTTAGATTGTGTATTAGGAAGACATTCTTTACTGTGCTGGCGTTGAGACCCTGGAAGGAGTTGCCCAGAGGAGTTGTGGCTGCCCCCTCCCTGAAAGTGTTCAAGGCCAATCTGGATGGGGCTTTGAGCAACCTGGTCTAGTGAGAGGTAGAGGTATCCCTGCAGGGAATTGGGACTAGCTGATCATTAAGGTCCCTTCCAACCCAAACCATTATATGATTTGTGATCGCAGTACATGTAGTATTTGCTATGTCACCTAGTAGTTGTCATTGGCAGGCTAAAATTAGATGAAAAGATAGTCAGAAAAGCACCTGGCAAGTGACAGCCCTAGACTGTGGGGTGGAACTCGATGGGGTAGGTGGGAGAGGCTGCCTGGAGCACTTGACAGCCTTGGGGTGATGGCATGTTGGGGAAAAGCATATAGGAATTGTATAACACTTACTGTAGAATGTTTGTAGGGCAGCTATGGAGATGTGCACACCTTATGATAAAATGGATTGGAGAAAGACCAGAGGTGGAGAAAAGAAGGGATCAAGATGAATTGGGAAGAAATTAGTGTGGTGAAAGAGGGAAGAAGGGATAAAAATGGCCAAGTGTGTGTGATCAGGACCAGTTAGTGCAATTTTCCTGGGTGATTGACTCCATTTTGCATGCATGTGCATGCATGGCTTATGAGTTCTAGCTGTAGGAGTCAGACCATGGTCACGAGGTTGCCTGCCCAGCTGGGATGCTGGCATCTGGGGAGAACAAAGTGTGTGCACCTTTCCTTGGGGACCTCTGTGTGTGTGTGTGTGCAGGTCTGTGCATGAGGGCTCTGAATACCAGGAGCTGGACTGAGGCTGTGGTTCATAAGGCAGCCATGGACGCTGGGAATCCAGGACCAGCTGCTGCAGAGAAAGCATGTCTAAGGCCACTTACTAGAAGAAGAGGAGGACCACGATCAGGCCATCTGCATGCTTCCCATTTGGATGACGGCTCTGTGCCCATTGGGAATACATACTCAGCCTTGCTGCTGGATGGATCTGGGAACACAGACTGGCAGCAGCCTCACATCTGTTGAGCTACCTGTTCAGCAGCTCTGAACACTGCTACTATGCAGCAATTCACTAATTGGTCATGCTTATCAGTGTTGCTGCAAGGAGGCTGAAAGTCTGGATTAGCATTCCACATAATGTTGACAAATTAAAGAGATGAACAACAACAAAAAAATTATATAATTCAATAGGGATGAGTCCAAGGTATAACACATAAGAAACAAACCAGCTGTACAAACAAGAGTTGGAGAAAATACAGCTTTTGATGGAAATAGACAGTAATACACAGACATAGTGCTAAGTGACAACCCACCTGCCTACAGTACATGAACAGGACTGTAAGGAGGCCAAGCACATGATACACATCTCCTGCTTTACACAGAAAATTGTTCCTTGAACTACTTAGGACACCACACCTCAAAACCAGGTTAGCTTATTTGATTAGAGCCAAGAGGTCAGTGGCAGTAGTACAGTAGACTAGAAAAAAAAATGGACAAATTGTGCCTTCTTAGCCAGAGAAAAAAAGCCCAACTGGAGATAGGATAACCTCGAATCCAAAACAAGTAGTGGTGAAAGGACTATTGGTACTTGATGTTCTTGTACAGGCAGGAAGAAATTGATTGCCACAAGGGTAAACCTTAGAGGGAACAGAAACAGGAGGATGAGTGAGGCCACAGGGCGTACTGCCAGTGCCTCGGGCCTGGTGCTGCCTGTCAGGCATCTCCCAGCAGTGGCCCCAGCACATAGTATCCCTCACAGCCTATCGTCCTCTTTGGCCATATTGAGGACTTTGCATCCCCCAGTCTACACATGCCATTGTTGGAAGCACAGGGCAGGTGTCTCTGCCTTCACCAGCAGAAACCTATGGACCAGAGTGAGACTATTGCAGGAAAGCCCAGGTCTGGGTTCACTATCAGCTGAAAGTCATGCCTTCTCTCTAAAACTTTGCTGATCTGATGCCCTGTGGGAAAGAAAGGGCTACTGGAAACAGCTACTCACAAGGGATGAATGCATAAAAGTGTTTGTCGCCTCCAGGCTTAGTACATAAGTCAGGTACAAAGTACAGAGTTACTAACCCTTTGTAAATAAGTAATTAGGGCACTTAATGTAATTGAATAGCATAATGAATAGGAGCATTAGAAATGAATTGCAAAATATTCCTGTCCTTCAGAGAAAGGCATAGGTATGCAAAAAGTGCTTGTTGGTATAGGTTACCATGTTTGTGAGTGAGAGCAGTTATCAGAAAGACAGAAAGAAATCTTAGGTTTTCCACTCTGGTGTCCTGCTGGGGCAGATTTGGTTCCAGCAATGCACTTTACAGTATTTTATTACAAGAACTATCAAAGGTACATGAAATATATACTTTTTAGACACAGGTCTGAAAGCCTTGGTGGGCGTAGGCTGACAGATCGCCACTGAAGCCAGCAGAGGTATGCCAACTTACACCGGCTGCATTAGCTAATGAACACCCAGGTCAGATCCTGCTGCATCCCCCACGCCTCTGCAAGCTCAGCAGATTTATCAGTGGTAGGACAAGCCGGCAGGCTGGGGCTTTGTCCTGCTTCCATATCCCTTTCCAGCACTGCCATTCCTTTTGGTTTCTCCTTGGCTTGTTCCCCTGGCTGTGTACTGGAGTAGCATTTTCCTGCCTCAAAAGCTGTTGTTAAGGGTCAGTGCATTAAAAGGACCATGAAGTGATTTGGTATCCCACTGATGAATGAGGTGGGAGCCCTAGAGACAGAGGATATAAAGAAGGCAGAGGTGCTGAATGCCTTCTTTGCCTCTGTCTTTACTCCTGCAGGCTTTCCCCAGGAGCCCCTGATCCCTAAAGCCCCGGAAGAAGTCAGGACAAAGGAGGAGCTTGCCTTGGTAGATGAGGATTGGGTTAGGGATCAGTTGAGCAATCTGGACATCCATAAATCGATGGGTCCAGATGGAATGCACCCAAGGGTGCTGAGGGAGCTGGCAGAGGTCATTGCTAAGCCACTCTCCATCATCTTTGGTAAGTCATGGGCAACAGGAGAGGTGCCTGAGGACTGGAGGATAGCAAATGTCACTCCAGTCTACAAGAAGGGCAAGAAGGAGGACCCGGGTAACT
>VZRW01006747.1:39816-49849 GCA_013398125.1 Aegotheles bennettii
CCCCAAAGAAGTATATGCAGCATCCTTGTGGAGCAGCAGGTAGCTACAGCAGGAGCCCGCCTGCCTGTCCTAGTCTCATGTGCCCTGCCTGCTGTGGGACGTGCAGCTGGGCATTCTGTGGGGCTTGGCCCCTCTTTCTGGTGCTTGTCACCAGCCAGGGGACACACCAGCCCCGAGGACGAGGGTGTTGGTCACTTCCCTGCTGCCTAGTGAGAATGATCTCCACACTGCTGTGTGGTAAAGGGTGAACAGCAGGTAGGGGAAGGCAGAACCCCTGGCATGATGCTTTGGGGGCATCGTCACTTGTGGGTGGTTTTGAGAGAGGACTTGGCACAGCTAGAAGGTCAAATTGAAGTGGAGGGTATGGTGCTAGCCTAATTTATTGAGGGACACAGGGTTATGACAATAACCACCAAGTTCTTCCTTGAATGTCATTACTTCAGTTGTTGAAGGGGCTTGGAGGAGAAAGGATCAATAAATATTTGCATTACTCAAAGGGGAAAAAGAAAAAGGTTTTACATACTACAGCTCACAAGTATACACAACTGAGGGTGTAAGGCACAAATTTACATGTGGAAGAAAACAGGCTATTCACAGATATATTCCCACGAAAAACCCGTGTGATAAGACCATAATTTATGCATGGTAACAGCCGGCATATTAACTAGTTCACACTGTTTGAGGATTTTGTTTGCCGTCTCACATGCAAGGTGAAATGAGATGGCACATCACAAGCTGGTGCCTTCACAGAAAGTATTAGCTACTGACAAAGCCATGTTGATAGCAATGGTGCACAAATGTGCGGCTTTTAAGAGTTTCTCTTGCAGTTGCGTTAGAAGTTATGAACTTGCGGTATCTGTTGCTGTCTTAGGTCAGAGGCCCAGCCAGCTAATTAGCTGAGAGACTTAAATAGATATCCCCTTTTTTTTTCAGCTAATCAGGAAGTCCAGGCACAAAGTTCAGAATTCCAGCTCCAACTTATCTAACTCAATGAATTAATTGGAAAAATAAAAGAGTTTTAATTACTCCAGTTAATGGGTTTCACGTTAAATAGGTATAACTTTCAAGGTACTTCTGAAGAGCTGCTCACAGGATGATATGCAGAAGTCATTTCCTTAGGAAAAACAGAAGTTGAACAATAAATAAGAGGAGTTACTTGCGTTAACAGTCACATGTTATTCATTAAAAGAGAAGGATAGCAGAAATCTATGACATAGTTTGCCCAACACGGCATTTAACTGCTGTAACCAAATGGTTGTAACACTGATGGGCATCATTTCACAGTACCAGCACGTAGTAAACTTCTGCCATTGTTAAGTCAGAGTTAGCTTTATCAATGAATTCTTTTTTTTTTCTTTTTTTCAATTTGTTTGCTTTTGTAATTATTTGTTTTGCTTTCCAGAGCACTCTTTCCCAGTTCAGAAATGCCCTGTGCAGCTGGGGGTGGGGTGAAATGTCACAGTCATCTTTCACCTGTGTGCTTTTGGCTCAACGTTTGTGATGGAGGGTTAGTCTTTTGAGCTAAGAACTGGTGGGTTGTGGGGGTGAGTCCTGCAATTGCAAACCTTCAACCATGGGTCATATGGCTCGGGTTTAAAAAAATATTCCACTTTTCCCAGAGAGCAGAAATCCAACACATCTTCAGCTTGCAACAATCATCTTCTCAGAGGAGTGAGTGATAACAGTTGCAGAACACTGGCTTTCAAGGGCAACCTCTGCTTAATTGCTGTTCTCCCTCTCCCCCCACCCCCCTCTGATTATGTACATGCGTCGTTGGGCTTCATGGACGTGGAGAGTGGAGCAAAGGAAGGTTTGGGAGGTACATCTGGCTTTAGCGAGGGTGTGCGTTTCAACCCTGACCTCGTCAGAGAGTTGTAGGCAGTGAGACTGGGCTGCCGAGATACAGTCACAGCCTGTGCCTGAGCAGCGTGGACTTGTATTGAGTCCACGCGCTGCGGGGCTGGTGGTGGGTTGTCACCCCGGCCGAAGCTCTGATTGCGGGAGAGGTGGGACGAGTTGGAGGAGTTAGTGTTGTTTCTTTTGAGGGTTGATGCCTGGTGACTTCTCGTTAGTGAGTTTGTAGGGTAGCTTCTCTTGTAGTCCACGTTGTAAGCAGAAGAGTGCATCTCCAGCCTCTTGCTCATGCCACTCTGCGACAGCGAGGCGCTTGGGGGCCCGAGGGAAGCTTCCCGCTGGGGTACTTTTGGTGGCATGCTGTCGAGATTTTCCACCAGGTTAACCCCGTGGCTGGGGCTTTTGCTACTGAGATGGTCCTTGATAGTTTTGTACTCAAGAGTGGCATTCTGGTCCTCCACAGACATCTGAGCTCCATCACTCATTTTTGGCTGGTCAACATACTCATGCTGATAGCCTTGCTGGGCTATGGGCAGGACCACAACACTAGGAATGTGGCTAGGAGAAGCCCTGAGTGGCAAGTCAGTTGGGATCACAGGCGAGGCCATTGGGGGGATATCTTTCGTGCAGGCATTGATGAGGTTCTGGTTTCTCTCCCATTCCCTGCTGCCACGACTGGGCTTTCTCTTCTGTTGCAGGGTTGGGGTGGACTCAGGGGTTGGCAGGGCAGCCAGGTCCAGATGGTGCTGGTCAGCTTTGATTAACATCTTGGCAGTGCTGCCTGGGGTGGCCAGCTTGCCATTATGCATCAGAGGTGTGAGGATAGCTTCAGGCTTTGGCTCTTTGGACTGAGTGTCCCCAAAGAGGCTGCTGAGCTTGGTAACGCTGCTCATGGAGCCACGGCGGGAGTGGGTCAGCTCCTTCTCCTTCCTCTGCACAACAGCCACGTCTCTGCGGCGATGGTCACAGATGCAGTACACTATGATTCCCGAAAAGACGGCACCCATGACAAAAGCAAGAATAACAGCAATGGCCAACAGAGTGACTGGCACGAGCTGATCATGACCCTTCAGGTAACTCTCACGAATCACTCCTGCAATAGACAGCATACAGTGGTTAAACAAACTAAGGACAGGGAAAAGCTACTTATCATTAACTACTTCGTTCAAAGGCACATCCTGGGATGTTTGTGTTTTGCAAGGTGATTTTTGATCAGCTTGCCCAAATTTGGAGACATACTGTACCTGTCAGCTATGTCTTGCATGTGCAACCTCGGGCTGTCTGTACAGCTTTCAGATCTGGATTTGAAGACTATGAAGTTCAGGAGGAGAGAGAGAATTTACTTGCAAGGCAAGTGCAATTGGTTTGAAATCCTGGTTCTGGGCAAATCACACTGACTTCAGCAGGTCAGAGCTATTATTTCTCCTCCTCTGACACAGTGCTCATTCCTCCCCTCTCTTCATCCGATCTCTCATCAGCTAATACCATCTTATTTTTACTATGGTAAAGCATTCACATTGAAAAACATTTAAAAGGAAGAGAGCAGACAGAAGCTCTGCAAATACCAGAGAAGTGCATCCCACATTGTTTAAGGCTTCTTTCTCTGCTCGTCATTATGTTATTTTTGTCATGTGTTTTAAAGTCAGTTATCACATGCCTGAGCTTCAGGAGGATGCTTAAATAACTATGAAAGGTAAAGCACAATGTTGAAAACTATTGAGCCTGCTAGGTTGCTGTCCTTGCTGTTTTAATTCTAAAAAGCTCTCTCTTTTTCTGAACACATGAATAGGTCAATCTCTGTGCTGAAGCCTATGCTTTCTCAGCTGAAAGCCCTGAATCTGAGGGCCTCATCTTGTGGTCCTGTGCTGTGGTTGGAGACCACTGTCAAATCTTACTTGGCCCTCCAAGCACCTGCTGTCAGAGAAGGTGTCTTTGGCAGAGTGCGCCTCTTCCATCTGAAGCCCCTTAATACAGCATTAATCAATACCCTGAATTACTGAAGAAAGTAGTTTTTTCTGACACAGTTGGGCACCAAGCCAGCAACACTAATGAAACACAAACACAAAGCCTCTAGCTTGCTTTTTTTTCTTTTCTGGTTTTGTTCTTAGTGCTTAATAAGGAGCAGCCACAGCCAGACAAGGAGCTGAAGGAACATCTCTCCCACATCTTTCTCCAGAGCGGGTCTAAGTGCCAGGGCACTAAAAGCTCCACATACTCTAAGGAAATGTACTCCTTGTCCTTATTACAGGAGAGACTGCAAGACAGAAAATGTACCTCCAAGGGTCTCCTGAGACTTTGTGAAGATAACAAACTTTCATGTTGTATATCAACTCCTTCTAGAATAATGTCTTTTCATGTACTTGGCTGACAAGGTATTAGTAGCCCAGAATTAGAACCAAATGCAAAATACTCCTCAGAAAACTATGTTAAAAGAGCATTGAAAAGTTGCCACTAACTCACAGAAATGTTTATAAGTATTCTGGCTAGGTATAGTATTGCTTCTATAGCATATTATTTTTCTGTCCCAATTTAACTGCAGCATTTAGGTGGACAAGGGATATTTGCTTACAAGATACGAATTTTATATTTAAAAGCAGAACAGCTCTTGAAGTCATAAGCCCCTGTGTGTGACATCACAGCTGGTTGCCATGGAAATTACTGTGTTGTGACAAATAGAGGATTATGATTTCAGAGGAAGAATAAATAGCAAAGGCAGATGATTGACTAAGAAAATAAGATCCTGTATTTATCTAAATGTCTTAAAGGTAGCAAAAAGGTAAAGAGAGGAAAGTAAATCTCAGAAAACAATATATAATTAGAAACAATCTTCAAATTAACTGTTTCTAAGACAACTCTCTTTTAAAGCCCACCAGCTTTTTAAGGGGCAGATTTTTCTACTCATTGTCATCAGCACTTAACACGCGGTGGTAAAATCTAGCCCTGTAATTTAAATCCACATACAAAATTGCTGTGTATAGACCAGAGACACAGTCTAGTGGTTATGGCACAGCCAGCACTACCTACATTTCAATGTAAAGTTGTTGGTTTTCTGTGGACCTTACACCTGCTGATATTTACATGCTAGACTGTGCAGCATTTTGAGACCAAATTTATTTACACTTGTAAAACTGTCTGCAGTCATTAACTGGAGAATCAGAAATAAAGAGTCTTAGCTGGGTGGGAAGGATAGTTGGGGAAGTGTTAAAGTCTTATCCAGAAATGTATTGCTGGGCGTGAAGTTAAGGAAAGCTTCAATTTAAAAAGCCTAATTTCATGGACGCTTTCCATGCACAAACTTCTCCAAGATATGCCCCTCTGAGCACTTAAGTCCAATGTCATTTGCATGAAAAAGACTCAAATCCTCTGCTCACTACCTACCGAAGGGTGCAAGCATCTACAGTGAAAGCCAGCACGGGTTCAGGAAAGGAAAGCCATACCTTATTAACTTAATATCCTTCTGTATATGGACTGGGGGACAGGAGGCTGAAGTGCAGCCCTGCAGAAAGGGATCTGGCAGTTTTGGTTGATGATAAGATCAAAATGAGTCAACAATGTGATGTGGTCACCAGAAGGGCCAACCATATTAAAATATTAGGATGTGACAAGGAGGGCAACAAAAATGGTGAAAAGACCACAAGGCATGACTGATGAGGAGCAGCTGAAGGTACTCAGTTTGTTCAGCTTACAGGAGAGGAAACCTTATTGCTATCTAAAACTTCCCTATGATGGGGAGTGGAGAGGAAAGTGCTGATCTCCCTCTCAGGTGTCTGGTGACAGAACGCAAGGGAATGTCTTAAAGCTTGCATTCATGCCTGACATTTCCTACTGGCTAAGTGAGGTTGTTCTCCACCCTCAGACTTCTGCTTTAGGCTAAGTCCTACTGCGCAAACGATAGCCTTAAGCACGAACCTGCACCACTGCATCCAAAAGCATTGTGAAATCTTACGTTTTACATTAGCAACAGACATTGAATCATTGAAACTCACACTACAAAATGACCACACAGTTCAGACTGAGTGACCATGTGTGCTCAAGAAAGGGCTAGATGAAATGATGTCATGTCAAGCACACTGCAGGTGTATTATCAGCAGAAATTTATGAGTCTTAAAACAGCCTGATTCTAGCTAGTTCCTCTTCAGCTCAAGCCTTCCTGATGTTTATTATGTTTTCCATACTAGAGTTACAGGATATTTAACATCAGTGACTTTGCCCTGCGGAGGCAGATCTTCTCTCAATGCAACGTTAGGTTAATGATGTATTTTTTTTTATCATGTATCACCTCTGTGTGTCTTCAGCTATGCAAGCAATCCCAACAGCTTTAACTTAAACAAGATGGGCAAGATTTGATCCTGCATTAATGTTTATGGAATAGATACAATTAAGTAATGAAAAAGTATGAGGAATGTTCAGCATCCTACTGTCATGACTGCAGGGGGGGAAAAATCTAATATGAAATGGGCTGATAATTGCAGTCATTCTCAATCAACTTCTCAAGCCCCTACCATCAGTAGTAACTGTCTTCACAGACTGGGGTGAATAAGCAAGTGTGTAATCCCAACTATGTCCCAAAAAAAGCCAGTTTGAAAGCAAACAGATAGGACAGTGTTTGTGCCACTTTAGAGACTGTATTGTGTGTGCTTTTACCTATCCCGCAGTTCTTAGAGAACACAGTCCCCAAGGCTAAGTCCAGCATCATTCATTACCAACCATTATTCAAAGAATTAAATAAATGGAGAAATAGTTAAAAAATGCAGGGCCTACATTTTTGAAAGTCAAGTAAAGTACTAGGACTCCCAGCTTTGAAGAAATACCTGCTATTGAAAAGTCTGATATCCTTCTAAGACATTATGTACTGGAAAACTGACGGTGCTGGCAGTATAAAATACTATGGAACCAGACTGTAAAATGTGATTGATATAAATATCACTATATTAATCTTCTATTTAATAATAAAACAAATATTCTAAATTAAATATATTTACTTTTAAAATATTATGTCTATCACTTTTCTGTTTGAAATATGTTCTTTCCAAATGTGGAAATACATTGGCTATTTCATATTATGTGGTCTGAATTGCTCATCCATATTCCCGACTGTTTTCTGTAGTACATGGAGATGTATCACCATGGATAACAAAGAGCTATTCTTTGCAAATGGATATTGTTGACAGAATTACCAGTATTAACATTATACTTGGGAGAGGCCTGGTGGTAAAAATAGTAGTAACACTGAAAAAGCTTCAAAGACATAGACAAGGTTAAATATTTGCACCTTCAAGGATCAGACCTTACATTTTGCTAATGCCACAACATACTGACATTTGTCTATCTCCATGAAGTCTTCTAGTTAAGTCGAGATCTGTCCCTTGTCAATTACAACTGGGTTTACAACTTCAGGGTTTTCCCACATGTGATATACTATTTTTTCTGGCTACTAGAAGAGCTGGGCTTGTCACCTGATATCCTCCACTTTTCAAGGCCATTCTGATTCCTGTAGACAACCTGATCCTTCCTCCTCTACCTTCTGTAATTTCATCCCATGTCCTTTTGTCTGCATCTCCTAACATCACCATTCATTTTCTCAGACAGTATGCCCTGTACTATAACAGTCTGGAACATGCAAAATCACCACTTCTTACTCATCTAATGAGAGAGAAGACCTGATACGGGATTGTATTATTCTGCTATACATAATTAATTCTTTCTTCCAGCAGAGCTTGTAGGTAAGGTACAGAGTGTTGGCTGGATGGATGGTTAAGAGGACATTAAGAAAAACATTTCCAAACCTTCAAAGTGTTTCAATTCTGAAATGAACTAGTGCTTGGATAAATCATGAGTAGAATATATATCTAGCTTGTTCACTAAAAGCAGTGGGGGAAGAAAGCAAGGAGACATTAAATTTTATGTCAATAATACATATACTTTTTCTAAAGTTCTGGAAAAGGTGAGAAGCAGACTTGTTGAATGTCTCTGGGTGAAAATAAGAGCAAAAAGAAAAGATCAGTGGTGATACAATTATACAGATCCACTGTATACTAGATCATTGTAAGCAGGAAGATGAGGTTTCTTCTTTCCACCAATTAACAAAAGTATTCAATGGTTAGGACTGTACCTCTATATCTGCTAAAAAAAGAAGTTAAAAAGCCAGATGTGCACAGTGCTGAAAGTATTATTGTATGAAAATGCTGATGAAGCTATTCTGTGTAGGTTCTGCTCCTTCTAACAGGAAAGAGCTTCTGAGGGCAGAAATGTAATTAGGATGAAATAATCACATAGGAATAGAGTTTATAATTCTAAAGAATACATGTCATGAGCATAACTGAGCAAGAATAATGAATATCACTATGACTAACTTCAATAAAGGAGGACAGATAAGAAAATATGGGGAGACTGAGGCATTCATTCCTTTTCCTGCTTCATTTTTCAGCAAAAATCCCCACTCTGATCTGTGATCAGAAATGTAACAAAGTCAGGGAATAGGTCTTGACGAGACCAGAAAAAAGAGGTAAAAATATTTAGAGAAAGTGGATGTTTTTCAAGTTGCCTAAAAGAATTTGTTGCAGACTACCTAGGGAGCTAGCCAAAGCAATTTCTAGACACTATGCAGTAACTTGGAGAATGCTGGAGGAAGTACAAGCACCAAGAGTTCTGAAAAAGGACAAGCATATTACCTGCCTTTGAGATGAGCCAAAGGGAGGACCTAACAAATGACAGACCTGACTGTCCAAATTTACCAAGAATAAATTATATTATACCAGAAAAACTTCATTTTTTGACTGGATAAATGTCTTATTTATTATGGGGAAACATTAAGTATGATAGATACCCTTTTTACTTCTGTAAAGTCATTGACTTATTTTCTCAGAAGCAAATGAAAATGATCTAAAACCTGCTGAAAAGCTGCAGTTGAAAAGTATTGATCAAAGGTCTACCTGGAAAGAGATCTGAAGTAAGGTGTCTTTCAGGAAGACATCAATTAATAGACGTTTGCAGAAAGGAGACCTCAACTCCAGAGGCCAAGCAGAAGAGCTGTGTCCTTCTAGCATGTACAGTATAAAAAGCCTAAATTTCTTCGTCTCATCTGTGATCAGGGACAGGGATGGCAGAACATCAAGTCCCACAGTCACATTCCTCTAAGTCTAGTTTCTGGTGTATGCTTCCAGCTTATAACTCTCACAAGTGCTTGATGAATGAAAACAAAAAACAAACTACTTCCCAGTTTGAAGAGCTTAATGTGAGGCTGTTTTAGTCATACAATAGTCTGGATGCTGCATTCTTTCACAACCAAGCTAAAGTCAATGAGAATAACAAGAGCAGGGAGCAATACCTGGTCCCACAACCACAAGTTCCTGTGTGTGAATAACCTAGTTACCTGTCACCAAAAATAGTATCATAGAATGGTTTGGGCTGGAAGGGACCTTAAAGATCATCTAGTTCCAACCCCCTGCCATAGGCAGACACCTCCCGCCAGACCAGATTGCTCAAAGCCCCATCCAACCTGGCCTTGAACACTGCCAGCGAGGGGGCAGGCACAATTTCTCTGCGCAATCTGTGCCAGCATCTCACCATCCTCACAGGAAAGATTTCTACCTAATATGCAATCTAAATCTACCCCTTTTCAGCTTGAACCCATTCTCCCTTGCCCTATCGCTACATGCCCTTGCAAAAAGTCCCTCTCCAGCTTTCCTGTAGGCTCCCTTCAGGCACTGGAATGTCACTATGGGGTCTCCCCGGAGCCTTCTGCAGGCTGAACAACCTCAACTCTCTCAGCCTGTCTTCATAGGAGAGGTGTTCCAGCCCTCTGATCATCTTTGTGGCCTCCTCTGGACTCGCTCCAACAGCTCCATGTCCTTCTTATGTTGGGGACTCCAGAATTGGACACAGTACTCTGGGGGGGTCTCAGAAGCACAGAGGAGAGGAGGAAAATCAACTCCTTCAACCTGCTGGTCACGCTTCTTTTGATACAGCCCAAGATACCATTGGCTTTCCAGGCTGCAAGCACACACTGCTGTCTCATCTTGAGTTTTTCATGAATCAACACCCCCAAGTCCTTCTCCTTGGGGCTGCTCTCAATCCATTCTACACCCAGCCTGTATTTGTGCATGGGATTGCCCCTACTCAGGTGCAGGATCTTGCACTTGGCCTTGCTGAATCACAGAACCACAGGATCCTAGGGGTT
>VZRW01006753.1:0-11925 GCA_013398125.1 Aegotheles bennettii
GCGGGAGGTCCCGGTGCGGGGATCTCGGTTCGGGCCGTCTCAGCTCCCTCCCAGGCCGGGGTTGGACACAGCCCCCCCGCAGCCGCCCCAGCCCCATCCCCTGCCCTCCCCCGTGGGGTGCGGGGAGCCCCTGGGTGCAGCCCCAGCCTCCCCTCGGTGCAGGGTGCCCAGGGCAGGGGGCAGAGCCCGGGGTGAGTGCTGGCCTGGGGCAGGGGTGGCACAGCACTGTCACCTCCTGCAGGGGGACAGGGCCCATCAAGGGCTGACCCTGCCCGTTATCATCCCACCACCGCCTGCCCTTGGCCCGAGGTGCCCTGGGTGGCCCCAGGCTGCCCGGCTGCGTTCCCAGTCTGGGCTCTGCTGGGATCCCAGTCGATGCTGGGATCACCATTGGTGCCCTCAGCTCCAGCCCTTCCCATGTCCCACCGCGTCCTGGTGCTTCCACACCCACCCCTCACCCGTCAGCTCCTTGTGCCTCACCACCCTGCCCACATCCTGGTGCCAAGGGCAGGCAGTAATGGGACGAGGGGGAACGGGTTCCAAGTGCCAGAGGGGAGATGGAGATGGGATGGGAGGAGGAGATGAAGGTGGTGAGAGCCTGGCAGAGGTTGCCCAGGGAAGTTGTGGGTGCTGGAGGTGTTGAAGGCCAGGTTGGCTGGGGCTTGGAGCAGCCTGGTGTGGTGGGAGGTGTCCCTGCCCATGGCAGGGGGTGGCACTGGGTGAGCTTTGAGGTCCCTCCAGCCCAAACCAGTCTGGGATTCTATGATTCTGTGATCTTCTCCTCACCAGAGCCTTGCAGCAGGCTGGCTGTGTCACACAGCTGGTCCCTGAGCCTGGTCCCATGGGGTGAGTGCCAGGACCTGACACCACCCTCAGAATCCCATGGCTCCTTCCCCTGGTTGTCCTTGGTACCATATCCCACCCGTGGCATGTCCGAGGTGTCAGAGCCAGCTTGATCTGTGTCTCGAGACCTCTTTTGGGACGAGCTTTGCTGGTGCCCGTTGTTGGCCATCACCCCCACGTCTGACCAAGCTTCAGGGGCTGGTGCAGGTACTGGGCAAGGTCCTGCAGTTTAATTCCACCCGACCTGTAGCAGCGTTATGGTTTTATTATTATTATTTATGTCTGTGACCCCCGAGGAGCTGGAAACCTCCAGTTGTCCTTGGCAAGGAACAGCTGGGACATGGTTCCTCCTTTGAACAGTCCTCGTCTGTTCTGACCCAGTGGTGACACTTGGTGATGCAGATGGTAACATTTCATCTCAACAAGGGAGCACTCTGGGGTGGTGCTGCAGTGCCTGGAAGTGGCCCTGGAGGTTTGTCCCCCCCGGGCAGTGTGGGGGAGAACGGAGACAAACGTGGAGTCCAGCCCCAACCACGCTGTTCCTGCACAGAGGGTTTGGTGTCCATCACGGTGCCGGGATGTCCATCTGCAGGGGGTGATGGGACGAGGGGGAATGGGTTCCAAGTGCCAGAGGGGAGATGGAGATGGGATGGGAGGAAGAAATTGTTTGGTGTGAGGGTGGTGAGAGCCTGGCCCAGGGTGCCCAGAGAAGCTGTGGCTGCCCCTCCCTGGCAGTGTTGAAGGCCAGGTTGGCTGGGGCTTGGAGCAGCCTGGTGTGGTGGGAGGTGTCCCTGCCCATGGCAGAGGTGGCACTGGGTGAGCTTTGAGGTCCCTCCAACCCAAACCACTCTGGGATTGGATGTTTTGATGATTTTACCAGTAGGGATTGGCGTCTCCCCAGCAGATGTGGAGAAGCAGCCCTGGGAATCCTCTGGTGACCACGTCCAGTGTGGGCACAGCCCCTGCTCTCCCCTCGTGTGGAAGTGCAGCACAGGAACGCTGCTGCTGCCCACTTTCTGTTGAGGCAGACGGGGTTTTTCAGCGTTGCTTTGATGACATCATTTACTTTTTCACCCGCCCTGTGGAGCAAGAGCAGCCAGGAAGGAGAAGCTTGGTTTGCTGCTTCAGTTAAGGTTTTGTAACCTTCCTCGCCTGAGTACAGTTCCTGAATGAACGTGGGCACCTTCTGACTGAGATCAAACTGGGTTTGTCCACGTTGCTTTGCTTTTGCAAGCCCCAGATCCATCTGGGAAGGGCTCTGTAGACCTGTAGATATTTGTGGACTCTGCTGGTACCACCACATTAACCTGGAACACAGAGCAGGTTCAGGCCAGGGTCAAAACAACCCCCCCAGCATCTCTGCCCGTGCTCCCCGTGGGAGTGTCCTGCCCTGAGCATCCTCTGGGTTGCCCTGGGGTTCCTCAGGGCCCTTTCCCTTGGGATGAGAGCCTGTGCTTGCTGTGGCAAAGCTCAGCTCTGGTTCATGGGACCACGTTCTAGAGTTGTTTCTCTGCTGGTGACTCTGCCGTTGCCTCCAACCCGCGTTCTGCTTCGTGGTGCTGATGGCTGGGACAGGGCTGGCCACCTTTGTGCTTGGAATGCTCCATTGCTGCCCTTGTGGTCACCTTGTGCAGTGGGAGGGTCAATGGCTGAGTGTGTGGTGATACAGAGACCCCATAGAATCATGGGATGGTTTGGGCTGGAGGGACCTCAAAGCTCACCCAGTGCCACCCCTGCCATGGGCAGGGACCCCTCCCACCACACCAGGCTGCTCCAAGCCCCAGCCAACCTGGCCTTCAACGCCTCCAGCACCCACAGCTTCCCTGGGCAACCTCTGCCGGGGTCTCACCACCTTCATCCCCTCCTCCCATCCCATCTCCATCTCCCCTCTGGCACTTGGAACCCGTTCCCCCTCGGCCCATCACTCCCTGCCCTTGGCACCAGTCCCTCTCCAGCTTTCCTGGAGCCCCTTCAGGCACTGGAAGGTGCTCCAAGGTCTCCCCGGTGCCTTCTCTTCTCCAGGCTGAACACCCCCAGCTCTCTCAGCCTGGCCCCAGAGCAGAGCTGCTCCAGCCCTCGCACCGTGAGCTTTAATTCCCAAAACCAGCAGGACAGAGAGGGAAAAGAGAAACAATAACAGAAAGAGAAGAAATGTTGAAGCAGAATTTCAAGAAAACAAAGTGATGTTTGGAAGTCTGCGAGGGGAGGAGAGGTCGAGGTGTTGCTGGAGGTTCAGAGAATGCAAAGAGAGTAAGGGGAAATCATTAATCAGTGGAGCAGAGCTGGGTGTGCAGGGTCACTGGTGCAGGTGTTGATGGTGTTTACAGCTCGCAGCGAGGATAACCAGTTCTGTGACAGATTCTTTGGAGAGCCTCCAGCTATTTAATATTTGCCACCGGAGTTATTTTTGAAAGCAGCTTTGTTGCCAGCCCTCCCGGGAGACCTGGAGTGTGTTTTGTTGGGAAGTGTTTTTCCAGGGCAGAGGGGATCAGCTGAAGGACTTAGCTGGGTCTTTCCGTGCCATCCAGGTTCTTTCCTGCCCCATGCTGGTTCCATGGCTTTCTCTTGTTGCTTTAACCCTCCAGGAGGGGTTTGCTCCAACCCCGCTGAGCTCAGCTGGTCAGAGGGTGGACATCTCCAGGTTTTGTCCCACATCAAGGTGGGGCAGCCCATGGGGTTCCACTGTGACAGCGAGATGGGGTGGTTTGAGCCGAGGTGGCTCAAGGCACCGATAGCCTTTGGTGGAAGCAGGCACTGAGCTCCTCTTCTCTGCTTCTGCTCCATGGGGTGGGCAGCAGAGCTGGCTCTGGTGTCCTCCCCCTCGCCCCCTGGTCGGGCTGCACGAGGCTGCTCTGCCTTTTGCTCCAGATCCGCTTTCCCTGGGCTGCTTTTCCATCTCAAGGACCCTTTAATCCTGCAAGATCCTGCTCACTCACAACAATCCCCGGCCTTGTTCTCGCTGCCGGGGGTGACGTCGGTGAAGGTTGGGGCAGGAACTTGTCCTCTCTGTGTGGTGACACACTCCTTCCTTCCCAGCCGTGTCCTCAGCAAGAACACCCTTCTGTCTGCACCTCCTGCTCCAAGGCACCACCTCCTGCTCCAGCTCCTCTCTGTCCCCAGCACACACAGCTCGGGCTGCTCCTCCCAACTCCACATGGAAGTGTTGCAATTCTCGCTGGTCATGGAATGGTTTGGGCTGGAGGGACCTCCAACCCACCCAGTGCCGCCCCCTGCCATGGGCAGGGACACCTCCCACCACACCAGGGTGCTCCAAGCCCCCCCCAGCCTGGCATCCACACCCTCCCTGGACACATCTCCGTGCTCTGTTCCCTTTGCTGGTCATAACCAGGGGGTTTTGCCCTCTCGGTGGTGGTCCCTTGCAGGTATTTTTGTTCCCAGGTGTTCTGCATGAGCCTGGCAGCCCTGTGCACCTTCTGTGTCCTTTCTCTCTGGTGTAACCGGGGAGCACACATGGTCCCCGAGGTGTTTATTCCACTTGTGGCACAGGGGAGGTGTCCCATGGTGGTCACAGAACGGATGGAGAGGTGACCAAGAGCTCCTTGTTTGGCTCTCCTGGTGTTTGCCAGGAAGCACGTGGAGCACGTGGGTTCTGGGCAGCAAGGTGGTTCCTTGGCTTGCACTGGAGCTGTGTGGCTGCCAGCTCAGCTGCTCAGCTCGGGTTCACTCTGCTCTCAGCAGGAGGACAAATCCCCTGTGTGGACCACACCGAGTTCCTGTTAACTGGGCTGGTCAGTGCTGGTCACTGCTCTCCTGGCTGACTCCTGGGGGGCTGCTGCTCAGTGTTCTCCTGCTGGGCAGGGGTGGCCAGCACAGACCACTGCTTTCTGGACAGGCACTGCAAAGCCTCTCCCTGGGCACCTGTCCCCAGTTCAGACTGGTGGGCACTGGGGCTGCAGCAGCAGGATGGGGTAATGCATGCCCAGCCTGTTGGAGGATCACAGGTTACCAGGCTGGAGGGACCTCAAGGGTCATCTGGTCTTAGAATCACTGAATCCCAGACTGGTTTGGGTTGGAGGAACCTCAAAGTCCACCCAGTGGACTGCCCTGGCCACAGGCAGGGACACCTCCCACCACACCAGGGTGCTCCAAGCCCCAGCCAACCTGGCCTTCAACACCTCCAGCACCCACAACTTCCCTGGGCAACCTCTGCCAGGCTCTCACCACCTTCATCTCCTCCTCCCATCCCATCTCCATCTCCCCTCTGGCACTTGGAACCCACTGCCCCTCGTCCCATCACTCCCTGCCCTTGGCACCAGTCCCTCTCCAGCTTTCCTGGAGCCCCTTCAGGCACTGGAAGGTGCTCCAAGGTCTCCCCGGTGCCTTCTCTTCTCCAGGCTGAACACCCCCAACTCTCTCAGCCTGGCCCCAGAGCAGAGCTGCTCCAGCCCTCGCAGCATCTCCGTGGCCTCCTCTGGACTCTCTCCAACAGCTCCGTGTCCTTCTGCTGTTGGGGACCCCAGAGGTGGCCCCAGCACTGCAGGGGGGGTCTCATGAGAGCAGAGTAGAGAGGCAGACAACCTTTTGTGGTCCAACCTTTCCAAGGATCCAGCCTTTCTTGGCAAAAGCATGATCTAGACAAGGTGGCCCAGCTCCCCATCCAGCAGAATCTTAAAATGTCCAATGTTGGGAGAAACCCAAGAGTCCTTCAGCATCTCCTGCTCCCACCTCCCACTCCACCCCCCCCGGACTGGTGCCCAGTGCAGGGTGGTGATGGGGATCCTGCCCCTTTCCCACTGCATCCTGCAGCACCTTCTCCTGCAGAATCGCTGGCTTTGGGCACGTGTCCTGCCACCCTGCTGGGTGCTGTGGGGTGGCAGTGACTTTCCGAGGTGCCTTGGCCAGGGAGCAGAGCATCGCTGGCCCGGGGGGCGCTGCAGGCTGGCATCTGGTGCCCTGGGGGTAAAGCAAACATCTCCTTGGTCCTGCCCACCCTCCCCAGCCCAGGAAATACCAACCCTCAGCATGCAGGGCTCTCCTGGCTCCTACCTGGGCAGTGGAAAAGTACTGTCCTGTCCCTGTCTCAGTGGTGGAGGAGAAAGGGGTCACAGTGTCTGCTCCGGCAGCTGCTGGGCGAGAGGGAAGGGCACCCATGGGTGCAGGGCAGAAGGACAGACCCCCACCCCCTGCTGTTCTGCCCATGGGTGGGTTCCCCCCCTGCCTGCAGCAGTGCCGGGCACCTCCTTATGTCCCTGGCTGGTGGCTGAGAGCCCCTTCTGCTTCCTGCCCATAGCTCTGCTCCTCACCTCGCTGGGGTCACCACCCAGGACCAGGGATGTTCCCTCACCCTGCCTCACTCCTCTCCATGGCTGCACCAGGGTTAAACCACAGCAGAGCTCACCCTGACCCACGCTGCTGCCTCCCAGCTCTGTAAGCAAGTGGCACGCCACGTCCTGACTCGGCCACTGTACCCACTTGGCCACCATCCTGGCTCAGCCATTGTGCCTGCTTGGCCACCGTCCCCCCTCGGCCACCATCCCCCCTCGGCCACCATCCCTGCTTGGCCACCATCTCCACTCAGCCACCATCTCAGCTTGGCCAGGTCTCTCCAGCTGGTGGCCTGTTGGCCCTGTGTCCATGCTGGGCTGAGTTAGGGCTCAGAATGTTTTTGTGGAGGTGGGATCAAGTTCCTCCCTGGAATCCAAACCTTTCCCATCCCATGTCCCGAGGGAACAGGTCTGTCTGGCACCATGATCCTCACCCTGCCCTGGCCCCGTCCCTGAACTTCAGCTGTGTTTGCCGTGGGAGCAGCACAGGGGAGGTCACCCAGGTGGCTCTGCTGTCACAGCCCCTGGCCAGGAGAGGACAGAGGTGCAGGAGCAGGTTGGTTTGTGGTTGCTCGGGGCTGCTGCTGCTCCTGGGGGACCTCCTCCAGCTCCCTCTCTGCGAGGGAGAAATTGTTTGGTGTGAGGGTGGTGAGAGCCTGGCCCAGGGTGCCCAGAGAAGCTGTGGCTGCCCCTGCCTGGCAGTGTTGAAGGCCAGGTTGGATGGGGCTTGGAGCAGCCTGGTGTGGTGGGAGGTGTCCCTGCCCATGGCAGGGGTGGCACTGGGTGGGTTGGAGGTCCCTCCAGCCCAAGCCCATCTGGGATTTGATGGACAGAGTGTGCAGAGTGCTGGCCCCTGCCTGGCCCTCATGGATGTTCATGGGCTTTTGATTCCCAAAACTTCGCTTTCCCCTGGCCTCTGGCTCAGCACCAGTCCAGAAGATCCCTGGCGAGGTTTGATCCTCTTCCTTCCAGTCTCGGGACACGTGGAGGCTGTGGGTCAACCTCTTGGTGCCTCCTCCAGCCTGGTCAGGTGTCTCCTGGTGTCCTCTTTGACAGCTCCTCAGTGTTTCTGTTGGCACAGTCTGTTGTGGGATGGTGATCACAGAACCATGGAGTTGTTTTGGGTGGAAAAGACCTTTAAGATCACCAAGTTGAGCTGTTAACACTGCTGAGCCCACCATGTGGTGGCCATGCCTGGGCTCAGGTGTGAGAAGGACACACCATCTCCTTCCCCACTGCTGCTTTGTGTTTCACCTTCTGCCCTGGCACCGGCTGCCCCGTGGGGTGAAGGGACCCCATGGCAATGGGGGTGGTGGTCACTGTCCCACTCCTCCCCCCTGCAGCCTCCTCCCTGCTCCTGTGCCGAGGCCCTGGGAGCGGCCCCACCAGCGGAGGAGACCTCTGGGACTGCTCTGTCCTCAGTGTCCCGCGGGTGGCTGGGCTGTGCTGGTCCCCGTGGTGTGGTGGGGTGCTCTGGGGTCCCAGGGGGGCGGTGGGATGTCCTCTCCAGGGATGCATGTGCTTGTCCTGGGGTTCCTGGGGAGAAGCAGACAGCTGGTGGAGTGTCCTCTCCTCCAGGCACTAGGGCTGTGCCTCTCCCCAGTCCCCTAGGGTGACCCAAGGCAGGTGACAACCCCCCTTGGCCTGATTCTCTCCCAGGTGGGGTCTGAGTGCCACCAGCAGCAGACGTGTCCTCCATGGCTCTCCAGCCCCTCGTTGAGCAGCAGCTCCCCAAGGCCCAGGGCTGCGTCACGGCCACCTCCTGGGGGCTGTCCCAGCCCTTGCTGTTGGGAAAGGCTCAGGAGGGAGCAATTCATGGTCAGGAGCAATGGGATCTGCTGCCAACCTCACCGATGGTCCCCAGCGTCTGCCCAGCCCCAGCTCTTGCCAAGGGTTTGCTGGAAGCAGCCCCAGCACTTTGCCCAGTTGGTCCCTGGAGTTCTGCCTGGTCCCTGTGGTGTCCACCAGCAGCAGAGCTGCCAGGAGCTCCACAGCACGAGGGGCAGGAGCAAGGGGACCCATGGCTGGTTCCTTTGGTCACCTGCGGTGGTGGGACAAGAGGGGGTGGTTTTAGACTAAAGGAGGGGAGATTCAGACTGGATATTGGGGAGAAATTCAGGGGTGGCACTGGGTGAGTGTTGAGGTCCCTCCAACCCAAACCAGTCTGGGATTTGATGATTCAATGAAGAAATTGTTTACACTGAGGGTGGTGAGACCCTGGCCCAGGGTGCCCAGAGAGGTGGGAGGTGCCCCATCTCATGGTCAGGTTGGACAGGTCCCTGAGCAACCTGATCTGGTTGGAGATGTCCCTGCTCATGGCAGGGGGGTTGGACTAGGTGACCTTTGAAGGTCCCTTCCCACCCAAAGCACCCTGTGGTTCTGTGACCTCCATGGTGATAGCACAGCATGGATTGATTTGTGTGGCCCCGGGGCTCAGGACACTGCTCGGGGTCACTTTGGTTGTTGTTCAGCCCCAGATGGAGCACGTTCCTGTCTGCATGGAGCAGGAAACGTTTCCTCCCCTGCAGGCATCTCTGATGCTCTTCACCACGTCCCAGAGCCTCCCAGACACCAACAGACCCAGTGTCCAGAGCCCTGAGCACCAGGACACCAGTCCAGGCTCAGAGGGCAGGCTGGGCAGAGCTGGGAGGATGGGGCGGGTGGACAACCCCAGCTTCTGCTGTGGGTCACCCCCAGACAGGTGGCAGGTCCAGTTCAGCCCAGAAGTTCTTCCATCAAGCTCTGAGCAAGCAGGAGGTGGCTGTGCCTGCCCAGGGACAGGAGAGGCTGGCAGGCACCTGGTTCATCCAGCCATGGGGACAGGAGGCACAGGGTGAGGTGCCCCTGCAGGTTGGGTCCCACTGTAGTGGCCCCATGGTGAGGTGGAGGAGGAGGTGGCACCTGAGGTTCTCAGACCAAGCTGTGCCTTGGAGCTGGGCATCAGGAACCTCCCTGCAGGGCTCTGTTGCTCCCGTGGTCCTTGTGGCAACTCAGTGTCTGGTGGTGTCCGTGCTCTTGAGTTGACTCCTTGGTTCTGGACTTGCTGCCACTGCCTGGTTCCAGGACAGGATTTTTCTCAAGGCCATGAGCTGTTTTTCCTGTGATATGTTTGGAGAGAGGTGGAGGAGAAGCTCCAGGGAGTGCTCTGTGTCCAGTGAACCCTCCTGGGACATGAGTGCTTACCCAGTGCCCTCCCTGCCAGCACAGCCTCCACCAGGACCTGCTCCTGGTGCCCTGGGTGACCTGGGCCAGGCTCTCACCACCCTCAC
This sequence comes from Aegotheles bennettii, assembly GCA_013398125.1. Taxonomy (NCBI): domain Eukaryota; kingdom Metazoa; phylum Chordata; class Aves; order Caprimulgiformes; family Aegothelidae; genus Aegotheles; species Aegotheles bennettii. The sequence goes on from VZRW01006753.1 coordinate 9,398, forward strand.
ACCAAACAATTTCTCCCTCGCATCCCATCTCCATCTCCCCTCTGGCAGTTGGAACCCGTTCCCCCTCGTCCCATCACTCCCTGCCCTTGGCAAGTCACAAAATGTGTACAAGCACCCATGGCCGGCTCATGGGGAGCTTCTCCTCACCCAGCACCCCCAAGTCCTTCCCCTGGGGCTGTCCCCAACCCATTCCCCACCCAGGCTGTGTTTCTCCATGGGACTGGGGTTGGATCCCCCTGTCCTGGGGAAGGTGTCTCAGTGCTGCTCAGCCCTGTCAGAACCCTTTGAGGTTCTCCCTGGCTGGAGCTGGGTCATGGCCACCCTGCCTGGCCTGGGGATGAACCCACAGTGCCCTCAAGGCAGGACGGGCAGAGACCCAGCCCAGGGCCGGGGCTGCCATGGCCGGGGCTGTGCTGTCCCTGCTCTGTGGAGGTGATGTCTGCAGGGATGCTCTCCACCAGGTCCTGGGACACAGCTGTGACTGCAGGGATGGAACTCACCAGGCAGAGCTGGGGCACAGGAGGTTGCCCTGGGTCTCCTTGAGATGTTAGAAGAGGTGATGTTATGGCTTTGGTTTGTCTGGACCTTCTGGTTTGCCCTGCCCAGTGTGAGCGTGGCCACCAGCCGTGGGGTTGGGTTGGTGCCCCATGGCTGCTGGGTGATGGGGTCCATGTGGGGTCCTGTCTGTGGACAGGAGTGGGGTGGTGGGCAGGGTGGTGGGCAGGGCTGCAGCTGGGCTCTCCCCCCTCCCCATGCCCTGCAGGTGAACCAGGGCAACATGCCGGGCATCCAGAGCACCTTCCTGGCCATGGACACGGAGGAGGGCGTGGAGGTGGTGTGGAACGAGCTGCTCTTCACCGACAAGAAGGCCTTCAAAGCACACGAGGTGAGTGTGCCCTGCCAGGGCCCGACCCCCCCTGCTGGGACCACCCCCTGCAGACCTGGTCCCTGCTCTTGGTGGGCAGCAGCTCACCTTGGCCAGCAGTGCTAAGCATGGCTTGTCCTGCTCTGCTCCTGTCTTGGTGGCATCGTGCTTGGCTTCACTTCCAAGGACATCTCCATGTGTCCCCTCTACCCCAAAACCAGCTTTCCCTGTGACCAAGGGCACAGCTGCCCCCTGCCCCAGCTTCCCTTGCTCTCAGAGGTGTCCTGCCATCTCCCAGGCCCTGACACCTCAGCTGTCCTCTCTCTGCCCACAGGAGAAGATCAAGACCATGTTTGAGCAGCTGGTGCTGGTGGATCACCCCAACATCGTGAAGCTTCACAAGTACTGGCTGGATGTGAAGGACTCGAAGGCGCGGGTAGGGAGGGCTTGGGGACACGAAGTGTCTGGGTGTCCCCAGGCTGGGGACGGGTGCTGGTGGGAGCCAGATGGGGGTCCCAGCTCCCCAATTCCCCCTCCCTTCCCCTGGGGCAGTGGCTGTGCCCATGGGCTGGGAAGCTGAGGCCTCTCCTGCCCTCCCAGGTGATCTTCATCACAGAGTACGTGTCCTCGGGGAGCCTGAAGCAGTTCCTGAAGAAGACGAAGAAGAACCACAAGGCCATGAATGCCAGGGTGGGTTCCTGGGAGCACCTGGGTGTCCAGGTGCCATGTCCTCAGTGCCAGGGGGTCTCTGCTCTCTGCCAAGGCACACCAAGCACGTCTGGGCTGCTCTGCTGTAGGGAGGTGGCACCTTGGTGAGGGCTGGAGCAAGAGCAGAACTTGCCCAGGAGCCCAGAAGCTGCTCCTGCTGCCAGGATCTGAGCTGCTGTGGTGAGGTTCAGCTGGGTGGTGCTGGCTGCTCCTGGGGCTGCAGCATGCTTTGGGAGACCTCTGTCCCCACCACCCTCAGGGGGACACACCGTGCTTGTCACCAGGTTACTGCTTGGGCTGGAAACCCAGCTTCTCCTGCAAACCCCCTCATCCTGGCTCTGGTGGAAGGTTTGGAGGACAGGTCTCAGCTGGCTGTGGCTGAGGAGCTGGGTGACCATCCTGGGGGCCCTGTGCTTGTCCTTGCAAGCCCTGCCATGAAGGTTGAGCTCCGCGTCACACCAGTGCAGTTGAGGCACTCCTAGAATTGGGACCCACTGTTGGTGTGTCCAGAAAACCATGGGATGGTCCCCACCACCACAGCTCCTTGGGTTCCTCTGCCCATCTCCTGCCGGGGTCTGGGGGCTCAGGGCAGCTCTGCCTGCTGGGAAGGACCTTGGCTGTGATGGTGTCTTTGGACAGGGGTTGGGAAGGAGACTTGTGCTGGCTCCTCTCTGAGTCAGGGTCTCTGCAGGGCTGGGGGAGGCAGAGGTCACAGAGTCACCACCTCCCAGAGTGGTTTGGGTTGCAGAAACCTGGCCAGGGAGGTTTAGGCTGGATGTGAGGAGAAATTTCTTTACTGAAAGGGTTGTCAGGCATGGGAATGGGCTTCACAGGGAGGTGGTGGGGTCACCATCCCTGGAAGTGTTCAAAACAGGTGTAGATGAAGCCCTTGGTGAGATGGTTTAGTGGTGGGCTTGGCAGTCCTGGGGGAGCCGTTGGACTTGGTGATCTTCAA